>JAJLZW010000176.1:0-20243 GCA_030572435.1 Candida labiduridarum | reverse complement strand
TGATAGAAGACTTCAGCAGATGGTGGAAGGAAGTGGTTCCAAAAGTGATTGACACTATAAGACATGCCAATTTAAAGATATTGGAGAACAGCTTCGACTCGGTCAATAATGCGTTGGAGTTGTCTCGTAACCATGAACTATCTGCTGAAAAGGTTATTTTCAGAGTGTAAAGTGTGATGTATAGTGTGTAAGTTGAATAAATTTGTTCACCCTACTGTGAACAAGTGTCTACAATGAGTTTGAAGAATTTTGTCGCACTAGTCTGGATTGAGTGTAAAAAGACTGTATTCAGATTATTGATTTTTTTTTCCTCATATCTAACACTTTGAGTCATTTCAACAACCCCAAATGTCCCGAAACAAGTCCACAACTACGTCCGAATTACTCGAATCCAAGAATCTCTCACCTGATCCGGTCGACAAGAAATCTAAAAAAAAAAACTTAATCAATTTGCAAGACATAGAAACAATTCTCAATGAGCTTGAAACTGAAAATACTGATCAAGATCCACAAGTACAAAGAGTCTGCAATTGCATGGCAAGAAGGCATCCTTTGTTTGAAGTAGCTCCAAACTGCTTGAATTGCGGTAAAATTATATGTACTAAGGAAGGCATGCAGCCATGTTCATTTTGTGGGGCAGATATAATACCTGCAAAAGATCGGGATGCTATGATCAAGTTACTAGAAATGGAGAAGCAAGACTTAACAAATCGAAAGCGACAAGCAACAGCAGCTCCTCAAACCAAAAACAAGAAAAAAATAGTAGTGAAAATGAATCCAGGTGAGAAGTTTTGGGAAGCACAAGATCGAGCTTTCAAGTTGGCAGAGAAAGAAATCAAGAAGAATAAGGATGAAGCAGATAGTTCAGTCAAAGAAGAATCAGGGTCAGCTGAGAAGTCAGATTCGGATTTGACTAAGGCAAAAGAGAGGTTGGAAACCTTGCTTGATTACCAAGCTACTGGAGCAGAAAGAACGAGAATTATAGATAATGCTTCTGACTTTGAGATGCCATCCCAGTCACTCTGGTTAACACCCGAAGAAAGAGCATTGAATCTCAAGAAACAACAGAGGTTGATGAGGGAAGGTCAGTTGAATAAAGAACGAAAATCGCGTGGTGAGAGGACCGTTGAAATGTCAATAAAAGACGGGAAAGTGACAATGGTTGAAAAATATATCTCACAGAAAGAAGAAGCTTCTTCCGAAGAGAAACAGCTAGAGCAATCGTTAAAAGAGAAAAAACAACAAGCATCAAATGCGAATGACTCTGTATGGGATTTCGACAAGGATAAGCTCAAATGGGAGAAACCAATTTATTTTACTACAGGAGAGACTCCGAAAGCAGCTGGTGACAGTCAATCGTACGTTAAAAATAGAGTTCAATTCCCAAAGGAAGATGCATCTGATTTAATAGCTACATTAATTAACTAGATTTATATGTACGACCATCATCGTCTTTTCATTCTTTGTTTGAAACGTTTTGCCCTTGGATCGTTGATCTTTAATCTCTGGTAGTTATTGGCAATCGGTTTTCTGGTCTTCTTTATCGGGCTCTCAAATACCGATGCTTTCTCGTCCTCTTCATCTTCGTCGTCATCTTCAGAATTTATGTAAGCTTCAATGTGTTTTCTTTCTTTTTCTTCCATATGAGACATTTCGGTTTGAATATTTACATTATCCAACGTGGACTTATCTTCAACAGGACGAGGTGCCATTTTGACACGTCTGGTCAGTCGTTTTTGAGTTCTCTTTCTCTTAAAACCACTTTTGGTTTCATTCTTATCTTCCCCACCTTCATCTTCACTGTTTGATTCTTCACCTTCATCTGCTTGCACATCTTCATTAAATTCCAGCGATTCTAACGTTGCTGCCTCTTTAATGGCACTCTCATATAAATCGGCCAACCTTTTTCCTATGCCCCTTAGTGGTTTCAAAGGAGACGGTGATACCTGAAAGTCGACAACTGCGTTAATATTCTTGTCAGATGTTGGAGTATGGAGGTTTCTTGAACGATAACCAGGAGTATCTGCAAAATCAATTGCACGAGGTTTAGTTGGCGTTGCAAATGATCTCACTCTGTTTTTGGTTGGAGTTTCCACTAGTATTCTTTTAATAGGTGAATCAGGTGGAAGCATTTCTGTCTTGTCTATTTTACGTGGTGAAGGTATATTGATAGTGGAACTGATAGATTTTCTCTTCAAAGGAGATGACTCCGGAGGGGTCATTTTCATATCGAATATCGACAACACTCTTCCATTTGCCTGAGGTGTTGGTCCCAACTCCCCCTTGGGGGAAAACACATTCTTCCGTACAGGAGACTGTGCAACAGGTTCATTTTTAGGGGCTTCTGTTGACTGTTTACCCAGTTTGATAGCCCTGTATAAGGAGTACAATTTGTAAATCGACGTGTTTTCCTTTATATCAGTCTTTGACGGCGGCCTATTATTCCTTGCTCGAAAGGCATATTCCCAGTCTTTGATCTTTTGTTTTATTTCTGTGATATCCATTGTTTTAACAGTGTTTAACTTGGTGGAGAAGTGTATAATCCAGTCGATTCCAAATGTGGTAAAAGGAAAAATTGTTAAAGAGAAAAACAGTTGACGCGCAATTTTTTGTTGCACTTACGCGTACATTCGTAATTGGTAGCAACGAGTCCTATTTACAAGTTTTCGACAAATTGAGCAGCTTCTTTAGTCCAAGGGGAGGTAGCATACAGCTGTTGAATATTTAAAATGGTTCTTTTAAAGACCGCCTTCTCATTGTCGGAATTGAATTGATCATTGTTTTGGACAAAGTCTTTCACAAATGAATAACCCGAATCGTTATTCCAGTATTTCGTGAAAAAAACCCTCAAGGCGTCCCTATTGTTAATCTTCGATAAAAATATAATTGTTGCAACCCAAAAGTATACACGATCTTTACTATCACCAATGGATTGTATGAGCGCTTGAAATTCTTTCCAGAATTTGTCCCAGGTCCCTGTTTTCCCATATGTGTGCATCATCTGCTCTCTGAACCAAAGAGGAAATGACTCCTTAGGAATACTTCTTCTTATTAACTCTCTGACGTTCCTTTCGATCATCGCATCTTGCTCAACTTTCCCTATAACTGGTTCGAATTTTCCTTTGGTATTGATAACTTTGCGAATTCCTGCTGAATCCAATTGATTAAAGTTTGAACTGCAAGTAAGGTCCCACAAGAGTGAATTAAACCTGTCGTTGGAAAATAACTGCACAGAATTTCCCGTAAAATTTGTAATATCCGAAACAAACAGTGACAATTTGTTCAATTTTTCCGCCGGCAGGTAATAATCTCTGACATCAAGTAAATATTCCATGTATTTGATCACATCTGCTGTTATTTCCGCAGGCCAATTAATTCCTGGTTGTTGTGCCATTAATACGGATGAATACTTCTCATGAAAAATGCTCTCCACCTCGTGTTCAGATACAAGTTCGGCATCAACCAAATTGAGAACTTTATAAAAATCAAGTTTTCTGTTGTACTCTTCTACTGAATTTCCAGTAAAAATATCGTCGAATTCTTTCTTGAATTTACCTATTGATTTGGTGTTTCCCTTTTCGGAAAATTCGTCATAAACAAGCTTCAACTGATTAGCATTGAAATTTCTTGTCGTGGTATGAAACCCTCTTCTGAATCTAGCAAAAATGCTATCATCATCAATACGGGTAATTATTTTACCAGCTTTATCATCAGGTTCTTCAGAGTATAGACTCTCCAAAGATAACTCCATTCTTCTTTCGGCAGTCAACATGTGGATAGTGATACCATCAACGCCTGTTTGGCAAGTCACCCATGTATTGGGTTCAAGACCATACGTATTATGAGTTGCTGGAGGTCCTCTACTTACCCTCTTGGCCATTCTTCTTCTGGCGACTTTACTGATAGAATTTGAAAGCATTCCTTCAACCGCAGGTAAAAAATTATGATTATGCTTGATAAATTGTCTCAATTCGTACGCAGCGTTGTAAAGATGTTTTTGAGATTTTCCCGTACCCAAAACAAGATATTTTTCACTACCTTGTCCGTGTATACTTTTGGGATGATCATCTGGTAACTCGGCCAAGTCTAATATCACAATATCGACCAACCCATACTCCTCAGCCATTAAACGAACAAATTCAGTTAGGGATTCAGGTGAGGCTTCAGGTAACTCTGGGAGCTGGACCTGATTAAGTTGTTGGACTTGTGAACTGTTTTCTTCTCGTAAATACCATGGAACTGTGATGTCCAGTGGGGCATCAGTTTTATCTTGATGATTAGTAGGTGTTTGGGCGAACGTTCTGGCAGAAAGTTTAACAGCCAGATTTCCCAAAAGACCAAGTCGATATCCACTTGCACGCTTTAATACTCTCGTCCCGCTACTCATATTTGAAAGTTCAAGGTGTAACTGCAACTAAGCTATTCTAGTTATCGTTGAATCCTTAAAAAAAAAATTGAATGAAAATCAAGAATGAAAATCTTACACCAGTTTTGACTTGGTGCACTACCGTTCGGTAATACAAAAAAAAATATATTACTATGTGAGAGATGCTCATCTAGTCTGAAACTGTATCTTTATATCAACACCAGCAATCACATTCGTAAAAATGGCTAAATTAGTTCATAATGTGCAGAAGAAACAACACAGAGAGAGATCTCAAACAGAAAGCAGAGCCAGGTATGGTTTATTGGAAAAGAAGAAAGACTACAGATTGAGAGCTGCTGATTACCATAAGAAGCAAGCAGCATTGAAAGCATTAAAAGAGAAGGCTAAGTTGCATAATCCAGATGAATATTATCATGCCATGACCAAGAAGAAAACCGATGATTCTGGTGTTCTTATTTCCGATAGGGGAAATGAAGTCTTGTCAGTTGATCAAGTGAAATTATTGAAGACACAAGATGTGAACTATATACGAACTATGCGATTGAGTGAGATGAACAAAATAGAAAAGGAAAAGAAAGGAAAGTTATTTGCAGGTCTGGGGAGACATACAGTGTTTGTGGACTCTATTGAAGACCAAGAATCATTTAAACCAGAAAGTTTTTTTAATACAGATGAGGCATTGGTGGAGAATAGAGAAAACAGACTTCGTTTGAACCAGTTGTACGATAATTCGGGACTCTTGAAATCGAACGGTTTGGATCTCGACGAAAAGAATGCCCTTGATATGAAAAAATTAAAGCAGTACAAACTTTTGCAGAGACGTTTGAAAAAGGAACAAGAGTTGCGAGAAGTTGAATCGATTATGACGAATAACTTGGAGAAAATGAAGAAAGGAAACAAAAAGAAAGTAGTTGACGGAAGTGGTAAAGTACATTTCAAGTGGACGAACCAAAGAAAAAGGTAATATGTGTCTATTAAATAAATTTAATCGTCATTATTTAGACTTCTGTTAAGATATTTAACAAACAATGGGATGATTCGGTCAACCTCGATGGATCTCATTCTGTTAAGACTAATATATGATCTTCTGATTCTTTGTAACTGAGCCGTGCTAACAGTTCCTGTAGGAATCGATACAACCAACCCATTCTCTATCACTACGTCACCGCTGGTAATTTGTTGTTGCTGAAGAATTTGGATTACAACTTCCTGAGTTTTCTTATCCAATTCCTGTAAGAATGAATTTCCTGACGTTGGTTTGATCAAAGTAGCTGCGTTTGGTGGGGCAGCTTTTTTCAAAACCAACGCATTCCAAATATCATCCATAGGAAGCGCCTCATTTGGATCCTGGGAAAGAATGCTGAATAACGGCGAATCCCATTTGGTATCACTATTCGGTTCTTCATATCTCATTTCAAGCTGTTTCATCAATACTGGATCCCACTTGTTTTCCAGTTTTTCATTATTCCATTTGATACATTCTTCAATAGGAGCAATAACGTGAATAACACAATGAGGTGTGACGTTACCCTTGGCTTCACAGTATAACTGGTATCTGAATCCCTTTATATAAGACAATGCGTCCAAAATAACTATATTGTTTCTCGAGATGTCTCTCTTGACGGTGGAAATTTGGGAACCCCTTGCAAGCTTTTCTTTGTTTGAGTCATGATAGATATCGTGATTTATTCCTAATGTCTCATCTGAATGGTAAGCAACAGTATAATTGTGACCTGGTTGGGAGTTTTCTTTCGCCTTTTGAATTCTGTTTTCTAACTCGGACTTTAATAATTTTGCCCATTTCGTCTTCCCGGAACTTGGGTAACCAGTGAATATCACCAAAGGCATGGTCCTTACAAGTACAAACAAAAGATTGTTCTGATAGTTTTTCCCATAAATTTCTTATTTTTTTTTTTTTGATCTTCTGGATGAGTATGTGAAAAATCTATATCTAGAGAGAACTCTATCATTTAGTAGCTCCTTTTTCACTATCACCCACAATCACACCTACACGATGTCATTTGTACCCAGGACTGTATTTCCCAACTATAATATCCCGTTGAACAATTTTAAGGGACATCACCAGAAAGCTCTTTCAAAATTTGGCCATCTTGCTCCCCAGTTGGACATGGTTATCGAGGTCAGAGATTGCCGTGCGCCACTAGCAACAACCAACGTCTTGTTCGATCGAGTATTAATGGGCAAGAAGAAACTCATCCTATATAGTAAAAAAGATTTATCAATATTGAAACCGAAAATTCTAGACAAATGGCATAAACTGAAGAATGAAGACTATATGTTTATTGATTGTCGAAGTATTGGTGATGGTAAAAGAATAATCAAGGCAATCACGGACTTATACGAAAGCATGGAATACCCTCCTCCATTGGGTTTGCGATCTATGATTATTGGAATGCCAAATGTTGGTAAATCCACACTTGTAAATACTTTAAGACAAGTGGGTTTAAGTGAGGACCGCGATTCTGTTTCATCGAAAATCAGAAAAGTTGCCAGGACTGGTAACCAACCGGGAGTTACAAGAAATACTAGTGAAATCATCAGACTTTCCAGAGATCCAGAAATCATGGTGTATGATACCCCTGGGGTGTTTTTGCCAACAGCCAAAAATGTGGAAACCATGTTAGCCTTGGGGTTGGTAGGTTGCATTCATGATTCATTTCTTGATCCTGTTATTTTGGCAGATTATTTGCTATTTGTATTAAATTTACAAGATTCTTCTGGTAAGTTGTATTCCGAGTATATTGACCATCCGACTAATGACATCTACGAGCTTTTGAACGCCATTGAGCAAAAAAGAACGACAGGGAAAGCGAATAGAAAATATGATGAAGACGGATTAGCTATCCACTGGATCAGTAATTGGAAGAACGCAAAGTCAATAAAGTACCGTGGATTGTTCGATATTGAAGCAATCAAGCAAGGTGGTGCTGAAAGCACTGCGCAAACGTTTTCGGATATCATCGAACAAGAAAGAGAAAGAATGAGTCAAACCGAGGTTCAAAGAAGACTCACAGAAAGGTTCGGTGAAGATGGTACATCTACTGCTAAACACAGAAAAAGAACAGCTAAGGACAGAGAATATGATCTGAGAAACAGACTTTTCAAGCTCTAATTTTCAACCGGCTAATAAATCCTCGATATCGAAATATTCATCAAACTTACCATCATTAGGTTGAGATCCAAACGCATTATCGAATCTCCTCTTCTTCTTTTCTGGTTTCAATTGGACCTTGTATTTAACGCCAAGTTTGCTCTGCAACTTAACTGCGATATCGTTTGCCTTGCTATGGTCATTTGTATATAGAAATTGTTCACCTGAGTCTAATATAGAGTCCAAGTTAAATAAGGTATGTTCTTCGCCATTGGAAAGATACTTTTCAACAAATTCGTCCTCCTGTAGAAATTCATTTAACAGCTTAGCCAGAAGCAATGACTCAAATAAAATTTTTTCAAAATAATGATTGAATCTTTTGGTAGCCGGATTTGACGATAACAATATTGATTCTATACTTGTATCTCTAGTGGTTGGGGAAGTGCTCAGTAAGGATTGTGTTAGTCCAATTTTAGCGTTATCTAGCACGTTCGGGTTGAAATCCTTATCGTTACGCAATTTTTTGCTCTTGATGAATTGTTCCATCAAATTGTCCGCTGTTTCATCTTTAGACTCTTCTAGTTTGGGGAAATGTCCAATCTTTTCGTCTTCCTTCATTGCAGATCGTACTAGAACTAATATATTACCATGCTGTTCGCCTAGATTAACCGTCCGTGGAAACGCAACGCACACTTGCACCTCTGAATCTTCCTTGGCTACGTAACGAACCAAACCCACATAGTTCAAATCAATCATCGCTTGTACGAATGAATTGTAGCTCAATCTGTTGTATTCTGTGTGTTGTTGATTTGGAACAACATAGAAGCTTTCGTCCGTCAAATAGGCATATGGAAAATGATCTTTCTCCATAAATCCAAGAATATTTACACTGGGTGTTGTTTCCAAAGTAGTTACTTCTTCCAATTCTGGACTCAATGCAAGCACATCTCGATTGGAGTACTTGAAGCCTTGTGTACAATCAATTCTTGAAACAGGTATTTTTACTTGTTCCGCAATTTGGTCATCCTCTGTTTCGTCGTTTAAAGTGGTGTCGTCTTCTAAACCAGAGGTTTGTTTAATATAATACTCTGTTGATGTAGCCACCTTCGTAAGCAGGTTCGTTTCTGAATCGATGTAATAGGTATGACCCAGAGCATTAGTTTGTGCTCTCACACCTGGGAACACCTCGACTTGTAAATGGACCATGTCTTTAATTCCTTCCGTGGTACTTCCCAATTCTCCAAACCCTAAATATCCATTTGTCGCACACCTTGGAGCAACCAATTTAAGAGGAGGTCCGGCGTTTTCTATTTCCTTGAAATCAACAACCTTTGCGTTTTCCCAATCGGTGGCTAAACAATGTAATGTTCTGCTTGTTTCTTCGTTCTTGTCATTTGATATCAAGGAAAAAGTCACCGATATGTTATTGTCATTGTCCTTTATCATGCTATCAAACTCTGAAATCCTTCTTCTATCACCGACTTGTAATACACCATTGGTTAACAAATACAAATTTCGAACAAATTTAAATTGGACATTCTGGCGAAGTATAGTTAATGCTTTGTTTAACGCGTCTATCATATCACGTTTCCCAGTCTCGCCTACGTCACCTTTGTGAAATCTCATTGAATCACAATAATAGCTTGCAATATTACTCAACGTCAAGTTTGAATTTTGATAGAACACATCAATCGCGCTACCTGAGTATACTATCAAAGCGAATCTATCGCTTTTTCTATTCTTAACTAGGTGCTGCATGAAATATGCAAAAACGCTCCTCAATGCCCTCTCAAAGTCGGTTTGGGATTCGCCCGGGCTAACACAATTCATGGATTGGGAACCATCTAGAACAAATATTGAAAATTCCTTCGACATTTTTGATGAGTCGATTAACTGTGGAATAGTGGCTACGTTGTTTGTCTCTGATTTGTGAAAAGTATAGATATGAATTGGTTTCGCTCGTTATATTTGTTTTTTTTTTCTTTGTACTAAACAACTCGCTCTAAATCTTCCATTCATATTTATGGAAAATTTTCAGCAACACTTCAATTTCGCTAAACCTCCATTCATGCTACGATTTAAACCTCGGGTGCGGTCTTTGTGCACTCAGCTGATAAGGCTCGAAAAGGTAAACTTTTCAAAGACCTTGCAACTTCCGAAAACACTGTTTGGTCCCAAAATTCCTAAAGGTGAAGTTCGAGATTCATTGATTAAACAGCTGTCCCAAGATTTGTATGAATGGCAGCAGACTGTGAACAGTAACAAGAAACCCTTCACGTTGCATGATGGTCCCCCATATGCAAACGGTGACTTACATTTAGGACATGCCTTGAATAAAATTACCAAAGATATTATCAATCGTTACCAGTTACTTTTCAACGACAAATTGATCAAATACCGTCCGGGTTGGGACTGTCACGGATTACCTATTGAAATGAAAGTCGAATCATTGGGTAAAAAATATGAAACCGCAGTGGAAATAAGAAAAGCATGTAGAGAGTGGGCCAAGACAATGATTAGCAGACAAAGAGATCAGTTCAAAGAGTATGCAATCATGGCCAATTTCGAAGATCCGTACATAACAATGGACCATAAATATGAAATCAATCAGTTGAAGATATTTGCCAAGCTCATTGAAAATGGATTATTATCCCAACAATTGAAACCAGTATGGTGGGGTTGCGATACTCAAACTGCATTGGCTGAAGCTGAATTGGAGTATAACGACAAACACAAATCGGTCGCAATTCATGTTAAATTCCCAGTTGCTAGTGATGGGCTTTACAAACATTTGAATTCAAAGGGATATGATGTTGAATTTGGGTCCTTGAAGTTCTTAATTTGGACTTCTACACCTTGGACAATTCCGTTAAACAAAGCCATTTGTGTCAACAAAGATATGATCTATACTTTGATTCTGAATGGCGAAGAGACGTTGATTGTAGCCAAATCCTTGGTTGAACAAGTTTTAAAACTTAACAATGACTATCAATTAATGGACATAGAATTTTCGGGCTCAGATATTATTGATAGTCATTACATCAACCCCGCAGCTAGAGATTCTATTAAGCGACCTGTGTTACATGGTGATCATGTTGTAGAGACGGCAGGTACTGGATTGGTACATAATGCCCCTTCACACGGTAGAGAGGACTATCTTGTCGGTAAGAACCATGGCTTGATTATGGAGTCAGTCGTTGATAATAAAGGAAAATATATTGCAAACTCATTGGCCCCCGGGTTTAAAGAACTAGGTGACGCCAAGGTCACTGAAATTAAAACCAACGTTATATGTGCGAACATTTTGGAGGCCAGTGGTATGCTTTTCCATCTCAACAAGAAATTCACGCATTCTTATCCCTATGATTGGAGATCCAAAACTCCTGTGATCCAAAGGGCTACCCCACAATGGTTTGTGAATGTTGAAAAAATTAAGCCTTTTGCCAAAGAAGCACTCTCAAAGGTTAATTTTTACCCCGAAACAGGTAGCAATAGATTAAAGCTGTTTGTTGAAAATAGAAATGAGTGGTGTATTTCTCGTCAAAGGGTTTGGGGTGTACCGCTTCCAATTGTGTACAACAAGGAAACACACGAACCAATATTGGATTCAAGTATCATTAACCATATAGTAGGCAAGCTCGATGAGTATGGTACTGATGAATGGTTTGTTGTTGAAAATGACGACATTTCTAGATGGTTACCTGCAGATATGGATGGATCCAAATTTTACAAAGGCCAAGACACTATGGATGTTTGGTTTGATTCGGGAACATCTTGGAGTACCTTGAGACCTCAGTTAAAAGATTGTTTTGAAACAGACGAACCGTTAGCTGATGTTTATTTAGAAGGTAGTGATCAACATCGTGGATGGTTCCAATCTTCGCTCTTGAACAAGATTATTTATTCTGGATCGAATGGATCCTCCTTTAAATCTGTTGCCCCATTTAAGACAGTGATAACCCATGGTTTTATTACAGATGGAAAAGGTCAGAAAATGTCCAAATCCGTTGGAAATGTGTTCTCTCCTAAGGAAGCTATTGAAGGCTGCAGGAAACCATTAACACCGTATCTTGGTACTGATGGATTGAGATTATGGGTTGCATCTTCCAATTACAAGCAAGATGTCAGTTTCTCACCAGAAGTTTTATCACGGGTTTCTGAAGTCGGAAAGAAATACAGGGTTACATTCAAGTATTTGTTGGGTAACCTACATGGGTTTGGCGGTGCGGTTCCATATGAGCAATTGAGTGATTTGGACAGATACATATTGTATACCTTACACAATTTGCAACGTTCGTGTGTCGGATTTTATGAAGAGTTCAATTTTCCACGTGTTATCAATGCCCTCAATACTCACGTCAATTCTGTTTTGAGTGCTGTGTACTTTGATGTTTCCAAGGATTGTCTTTACACCGACAAACCAGACTCTTTAAGAAGAAGATCTATTCAGACAGTGCTTAATGAAATCATGAAGACGTACTTGGGATTGTTGGCCCCTATTCAGCCACTTTTAACCCATGAAGTATGGTCAGAGTATGCAAAAATTGTCAACATGGCGGAAGACTCGGTGTTCAAGGTAGGTTCTGCCTTCTGCAAATTACCTTCTACTTACAACAATGAAAGCCTTAAAGAAGCATTTGGAAATTTTTTCCAATTGAGAGACGAAGTATTTAAGATCATCGAAAGAATGAGAGAACAGAAATTGTTCAAGAATAAGTTGGAACTTGAAATATTGCTTGCCGCAAAGGACAATTCCAAAATGCTTCAATTCCTAAAGGCAAACGAGTCATATCTTGATGATCTATTTTTGGTTTCGGGTGTCAAATTGGTCGAAGGTGAACTCGATTCCGTTATTGAAGTGAATGGTGAAAAAGTGCTGATCAAAGTTCAACATTCCCAAAATTGTAAATGTCCTAGATGCTGGAAATACAACTCCGCTGCTGAAGATGCATTGTGTGGTAAATGTGAAGATGTTGTTAAAACGTGAGAGTAGATATACACGTGCTTATATACACACACACATATATATATATATAGACTACAGTTCTTGTACATAGTAATGTAAACCCCAGGCATAGACTATATTATTGGGCATTAATAAATGTTAATTCCACCTCTGCATAGTTTGAAGGGGGAGATTCTAGGTGCACCGAGACTGGTAGTCGACGAGGAATCCAGATACCTCTTCTGGAAGAACTAGGGGAAAGAAAAGTTAATGATAAGACCGAAGAAAATAGTCAACAATTAATCGAAAATATCAAAGATAATTATAATGATCAAGGAAAAATTGGCACAAAAATTATTACAGAAAAAAAGACAACTGACGATGAATTACTGTTAAATGGTAAATAGATTTTTGTTACCCTATTTGAGGCCTAAAGAAGAGAAAAAGGTATAGAAGACCTATTTACCAAAAGGTGAAAAGTTCTTCTTTATTTATCCGAAGAGTAAATCATCTTTGCGTATGAGAACCGCAAAATATGTTAGCAAAATAGTACGACTCGTCTATTCCTTGCCAACACAACATGGGGTTCCAAGACATGTATCAGTCCATTTTGTAATAATACAATTATAGATGATATGATATGATTGGATGGATTTCTATGAACCATAGTTGGGATTATAATAATAATAGAAGTATAAATAGGGGTAGAATTATCCCTCAGGTCTACAAAGGAATTATGATGAAGTTACACTAATCAGCTCAACATCTATCTTCATTGTCATCATATACTTATATCATATTTATCAGTCTATAAAATTAATACTACACCAACACCCACGATAGTCAGTTGTCTATATATTGTTGGGTCCAAATACACTCTACCTTTCATTCCTTGTAAAAACCTTCTTTTCGTTCTACTTCTCCCAAGTAGAGGAATGCTTTTCCAAATAAAACATGGAACATTATTCAAGTGTACCTATTAATAATTCAAAAGTATTATTTTATGTAATATAATCTGACATACCTACTCTTGAAGAATATAATATAACAAATTACAATAGGATTGAATTTATTGTAACAAATGATATAATTAGTGATTTAGCCAATAGATCCCTTTACAACTATAGAGATAAATATTATATTAAATTTAAAAATGAATTTTATATAAAATCCAAGATGTGTGGATTCGATAGAGAAGGAATTGAAGACTTCCTTCCTGTAATTGACGAAATAGATACAGATTTCGTCATAGAAACCAAAGAATATGGTAAATACTATTACACTTATGATAAATACGAAAGAACTGAAGATGAAGACTTGTTGTCAATTTACTTAACTTATGATTATAAGATTCCAAATAAGTATGAAGATTTATTCAGAATATTTAATATTAAAAATGAAGAAGAAATGAAAAATATAGAACATAGAATTTATCACAGTGATGATTCTTTATATTTTTATGTTGAAAAAGACAAAATAAAAATACGAAACATGGTTAATAGTTTCCACGAATATGAAGAAATTAAAAACACCAAAGAAGAATTTAATGATGTAATGAAAAAAGTAATAAAATTTTTAAATGGAAAATAAGTGAAATATTCAAATAAATTAAAATGACGTTTGAGTCACGTGGAAAAACAAAAACTTTGTATTGTTGTACTCCATTAATTTTATAATAAAATTAATGTGAAAATTGGCGCGCCTTATCGATGTTTTTTATTGTCGATTTCTATTAGTACGATTTGCTCACACAAAGAAAAGAAAACTTTTTGCTCGTGACAATTAGCAAACAAACAAACAAACAAATTACACTCCCCTTCCATTTTAATCCCTATCGTATTTTTTGCACCCAGGACAACTCATCAATGTCATCTGCTAGAAAAGTTGCCAGCTATTTAGATAGAAAAGAGACCCTTACACAACAATACATCAGTTTGAAAGATGCGTACAAAGAAGAGGAAGATTACGCAGGGTTGGCCAATGTATTTGAAATATTAAAACACTTGGATGAATTGGTCTATGAATACCATGTTTATAAATCATATCTTGAAACTCAGAAGAAACCAATATCAGAAACGGATAAGAAGGAGATGAAAGAAATGGAAGACTTGATTAGAAAGCTTGAAGACGCCACCAGTTTAGCATATTTGACAGAGAATGCCTCTAGATTGGCAATTGTACGGAGAGAATTATTTGAAAATGGGAGAGAGGGAGGTAGAGTCATTCAAGGATACGATATTCACCCAAAAATTTTGTATTCAGAACCTTCAGCAAAGAAATCACTCCCAGTACTAACCGCATCCCAGGTCAAAACGGGAGGTCCTTTTTTTGGAGAAGATTTGCCCAATGCAAGGGGAATTACATGGTGTAAACGACTTACTCAAATCGTACTTGAAGCTAGTAATGTTGAATCGGGGCTCCAGAAGGATAAACAAAAATATATCACTACCCATATTCGGGATGAGTTTCGTCATTTTTGTACTAGAGATTTTGCAAGGTATTTAATAGAGCACTACATAGAGGGTGAGTCGTATGGGTTCAGAGAAGATTTTGACGAAGCTTATTCGCAATTCAGCCCTAATTTATCCATTGAAAAACGAATCGACCTAATAGGCAAAGTGTTGAGAGCAAACAAAGATCCTTCGGCGCCATCTATTCCAGATTATTTCATAAGATATGGAATTTGGATTCGTGAGATCTTCCAAAGAACATATGGGAAGATAACAGAGCCTCTGGAAAACTACCAATAGGTAGAATAACAGTAGTATAAATTCCATTTATTTATATGAACAGTAGTAGTAAAAATAATAATAATAATAATACATAATGTAAACTAACCTATTTCTATCTCTTGCCACTCATCAATTGAGTTAATAATTGTGAGCTAGATGATGGGATACCAGCAGCAACAGAACTTGGAACATCAGCTGGAACACCTGCAACTTTGGCAGTAAACAATCCTGGGGGTGGTGGGGTGGAAGTATTTACACGATCTGCGATCTTTAAATTGTTTAATTGGTTTGCCAATTGAGATTGATGTTGTTGCTGTTGGAGTTGTTGTTGTTGTTGTTGGAGCTGTTGCTGATGTTGCAATTGAAGTAACAAAAGTTGCTGTTGTGCTTGCTTTTGTTGTTCGTCGTTCTTTTGTTGTTGCAATTGAGCAGCTTGTAACGCTGGAGTATGTTGTTGTTGCTGTTGTTGTTGTTGGACTTGTTGTTGACGTTGCAACATTGCTTGTTGTTGTGTAATTGGGTGGTTTTGGTAAGCCAAGTGGTAATTCTTGATTGGTCTCAAAAGGAATCTTTCTATAACTTGGCGAGCAATCAATTTCTCTTCCTCTGGTGTGGCATCATTGGTAAAATCTCCCTTAAAATTGAACAATGGCAAAACCTTGCCGTTGTCAAAGTCCTTGAAACGAATGTTTCTGACGTCGTCCATGTTTCGCAACAATTCGGTTGTTGTTTCAACAAATTTCAATACCGAGCTATCTTCTATGTCAACGTCATCAACAACTAAATTATTATTCGATTTGGTAGATTTAATTCGGGATTTGACTTCCTTCTTCTGTTGTTGCTTTTGGTCCCGGGCAATTTCACCTAATGTTGGGAATGCTGCAGAGTTAGCCAAAGGAATGTTATTATTGACAGAAGGCGAATTGCTACCAGATGTGGTTCCGGTTGTAGCCCAGTGAGCTGTCGACGGTAAATGTTCTTTATAACTCTCATGTACTGCTTGTGGTTGTTGATGGTGGTGGTGCAAGGATGGTGGAAGTTGCAGCTCGTCATCAGAAGTTTGAAGTCCCAAGTGTTGTTGATTGCCCGACTCTTCTCCAAATGAAGTAGTATGGCTCCCTGATGTCATACCCATCTTGATACCTTGTTGAGTAGACAAATCCTTTCTAGTGTATGAATCGGCTTCTTCTCCTGGTTCGTGCAAAAACATACAATTTGGGTTTGGACATGGATGGCCCCGTAAGTAAGAGGAACAGTACTTGGTGGTACCGTGGGCAGCACGTAATACTCTTCCATCACACAATGATCCATCTAACTCGGTAATACACTTCAATGCATCTTCTTTCCTGGCAAAAGTAACATAAACAACCAATCCAGGATTTTGGTGGTGGTGAGCGGGAGTCTGGGGATTTGGTGATTTTTTGTTGATAACAATCTTTGAGATTTTACCGTATTGGCCAAAATATTTATCAGATCTCAATACAGAATGCAAATCGTCGGGGTTACAAGGTGGGTTCAAACCAGTAACATATACTAAATTTTTCTGAACAACTCTCAATCCAGCCAAGTGTTTCTTGTTGGCCATCTCCATTTCTTTCTTCTCCTTCTCTTTCTGTTTCTTTTCACGTTCACGTTTCTCCTTTTTCAATTGCATCAACTTGTATTCTTCGGCACTAACAGTTTTATACTCAACACTTTCGTCATCATATAATCGTCTACACCCAGGACATCTACCATTAAGCTCCGGGTTTTGTCTTATGTTGTTATAACAGAATTGACAAATTTGATATCCACAAGGACATGGCTTGAAGTTTTTGTCGGAAATATCCATTTCCTCAACACATAATGGGCTATACGTTAAAAAAAAATACATAGTTAGTAAAATCGATCAATCGTTATCAATAGTCATTTGTAAAAAAAAATTATACATACCAGTATTCTTCTTCATCGTCACTAATGAAAGTATCGTCCGCTTGAAACATGTTTTTTTTGATCTATCTTGAATATAAATATCGATTAGGATTTGGTATATAGGGGTTGGATTGCCTTCAACAGAATGAGGACTTTTTGATCAAACTAAAGAGAAAAAAAAATCAGTTGGACATGCAAAATCAAACAAGTCGTGTACTCGCGTTTTAAAAGTATTTAGATCACGTGATGTGTTGTAAGTGAAATATCAGTTTTGATAAGCAGATTCAGGGACAACATAGGTCTCTCGAATACACATTTGCTAAGCTATGATTAATCCGGTATTTCTTTTAAATAAAATTTATCCGAGTTAGGTCGATTCTCTTACTTTCCAGGAGACCACCACCATATAAATTGAGATGTACGAGCAACTTGTCAACTCCCAGTATCAGGTTAGTATCAAATATATTCAATTTACTGATATATCGTTAAAAACTTGTATTAGTACAACTGCTCAATTTCTAATATCATCATACAATTGATTTGTACGTATATTTACTACAATATTAGAACAAAGTCGAAGCAAAAATGCATACAAGAAATTAAATGGAATTGCTTTTAAAACAAGACCAATGACGTTTAATGTTAGATTATTAATATTCTGTTTATTCCTTAATCGCTATAGTTATAAACGACGTTCATACAACTTCAAATACACGTCCAATCACGTTACAAAAAGTCATTTAGAATCATAAAGGCATTTATCACAAGAAATTTAATTTGAAGATAGTTAGAGATTGATCTACAAGCAAATAAATGACAAAGGTACGAATGTTGTTCTTCTTCTTAGAACCCATTTGTAAATTACTCTCCATGTCTACTAGGTGACATATGTGGGTGATTAATTATTGTCCTGCATACAAATTGAGATCTGGTGTCAAGAATTTTTTTTTTTTTTTACTTTGGTTCATATATAGTGAAATGAACTTACTATTGATAATTTTTTTGGGCAGTCTTAGTAGAGATTAGTTACCATGTCTTTCTTTGTCGAGTTATGGGAGTCAGTCTTCACACCTGGAACCACTCCAGCGTTGATAACGGCCACGCATGTGTCATTTATTTTATTAATCATTTCCCTTATCACTTTGATTTTCCTTACAAAGTCAATTCATTTCATCAACTTATTGGTCATTGCAGTTTTATTATATGGAACCGTCTTCTGGTTCATTAATGAATTGCAGCAAGTAAAATTGAAGTCCAATGAAGAGCTTACTAAGAACGACGACAAATCCACCAAAGAAACTGAAAGTGAATCTAAAAAAGAGGAAGGTGTCTCTGCTGAAGGCACTGGCGTACCAGACCAAAATAAAGTTAAAAAGAGAAAAGCATAGTTCCATTTACGTACATATAGGATATAGATTTATTACATGTAATATAAATAAAAAGTTTCATGGTATGAGGAGGGTTGGTCGTAGAAAAAAAAAGAATCGAGCTTTTCATATCCCCCATCTTTCAGTTGGCGATTCCGTTCACAGTCCAAATGAGTTTTAGAGATGCATTTCAAAAATATATTGACCATCCTGAAAAGCATGATATAGTGGAATATTTTGATGATAATGTTATTATCATCAAGGATATGTTCCCCAAAGCAATACGTCATTTACTCGTGATACCCAGAAATCCTAAAGTCAGCAAAACGCATCCATTAGATGCATTCAACATGAATTATGATGAGTATTCGGGGGAGGAACTATATGAATTGGTACTGGATTATGTTGAAAAGGCGAAGGATCTTATTGTCGATGAATTGTTCAACTACTCTGCTTTGCATGACAAAACACAATTGAGTGAATTTAGAAACAATTTCATTCGAGTAGGAGTTCACAGTATCCCATCTTTGAATAACCTCCACGTCCATGTTATAACACAAGACTTTAATTCTCCAAGGTTAACGAATAAAAAGCATTATAATTCGTTTACGACAAAGTTTTTCGTTCCATTCGAAGAGTTGAATCCAATAAATAACGCAAACTATTACCATATTTCTAATTCTGGAAGAGACTCGTATGACTCCGACTCCGATAGTTCAGATGTGAGCGAGAGCCGGCCAACTTTCATTTCCCATGAAAGATCCAAGGAAGTCCTTGAAGGGATAATCAAAAACACCCCTTTTAAATGTACCTCATGCTCTGCTACCTTTGGAAATCTGATGGTTAAGCTAAAGGAGCACCTAAAGAATGAATATTCAAAAAGATATAGTCCATTTATTGATCCCGAAATTTTGACTACTAATGGAACAGTAAAGAAATAACCCAAAAGAAGTTTCTAGCGTACTAATTCAATTGGTAAAGGAAGTACATCCTCAATACGAGCTATACGACTATACAAATATTCGGTCAATATAAGGAGACCAGTGATTTTATACGCTGGAAAACAGGAATGTCTCTTGACTTTACATGTTTTCCAACACTCACTATCCGTTAGATCAATAATGGTATATACTAAATGAGGCCACTGGAGAACTATACAACTAAATAGAAAAAGACAGGATAAATCCAGAGAAATATATACAGTTCAAGACACAAGCTGGTTTAATAAGGGAATCCACGGGTAAGTAGCATTGCACTATCTCTTAGAATTTGTAGCCAGCATAATGTGGCACTAAGCAAAAAAAGAAAACTAACCAGGAAAAAATCTTACAGTCTTTTTACTTTTTTTTCATACGAGTGACCATTAATTTTTATACTAATGCGTCAAAATTATATATACAGTCTTTTTATTTTTAGCGCGCCAAAATTATTCATACATGTAAGACAAAATTATTCGTAGTATTTGTAGAAAAATGTTCATACTGAGGTGGACAATATTGTTCATACTAGTGCAACAAAATTATTCATAACACGTGACCCTTAATTTTCATACCAAACAACAGCCAAAATTGGTTTGAACAGTTAGTGAGCACATGCTAATACCGACTCTGTTCAAGTATCAATGAACAATCCATTACTTTCACACGAACGTATAACATTTGATGACAAAGAGGTCGCGAGACTACCGAGGGAGTCGGTACCTTCAATATTGCACCGTATCTTGGCCTACGTTAAGACTTTCATTCTATCGTTATTTATTACCAGATCCATCCAACTACCTGATGATGAT
>JAJLZW010000175.1:0-20472 GCA_030572435.1 Candida labiduridarum | reverse complement strand
ATATCCCTAAAGGTTCTGGATTATTAGTGGACAACCAATTTAACCGCCATAATGGAAATGGATTTTATTGGAAATAAACTTAACCGCCATAATGGAAATGAATAACTTATTGGAAATAAACTTGGCTGCCCTAATGGAAATGAATAACTTATTGGAAATCAACTTAGCCGCCATAATGGAAATGGGTTTTAATGGATTATATTGGAAATCAACTTAACCACCATACTAGAAATAAAGTTCAAGTTAGTATCTGAATTGAAAATATATTGGATAAACTAAATAACAGTACATGCTAAAGTAAATGGATTGATTGATTGGTATGTTGTTGTTGATAAAAAACAAGAAAGAAGAAAGAAAAAAGTGTTGTAAAATTTTTTTTTTTTTTGGGAAACTCGCTCTCCTTTTATAGTTGTTTTTTTTGACAGTTCTGTGTTTCTTACAACAGAGATTTAGTATGGGTAGTTTATATGTGGACTGAAAGCGGGGAAGATTAGATTTTGTGTCTGTGTTTTTCTTCGTAAACTCCGCATATGTTGTTTATATGTATAGTAAAATACGGGAAGATTATATTTTGTGTCTGTGTTTTTGCACCCATAACTGCATAGATACTGTTTATATGTATAGTAAAATAGGGGTAGATAAAATTTTGTGTCTGTGTTTTTTTGCAATAAAAACTTAGTATGTGCAATTGTACTGCAGCGGCTAATTTTTTTTTTTGTATGTCTTTTTTTTACAGCCATTTTTTTGACAGCTGTTTGAGCGGCTAATCTTTTAATTACGAAATCGACGAGTTTAATAAACAAAATTTAATGAACTCGTATTAATAAACTTCTGTATTTATTTTTGTATAATGAAAGGAATCAGAGTTACATTTCTAAGATAAAAAGGCTATAGAACCTGTGTAGAGATTTCTACTACTTTATCTATGTTTTAGATATCGGTAGTGTACCGAATACCAATTATAATTTAAACACAGCATTTTTATTTAGTGTTTGTTTATACCAATTCAAAAGACATGACGAAACTATTCGTACTAAGCAAAATGTTTTAATTTACATTTAATTCAGACGAGTGTGACAAAATTATTCATAATACTTGTAAAAAAAATGTTCATACTAAGGTGGACAATATTGTTCAAAATAAGTGCGACAAATTTATTCAAAACACGTGACCCGTGATTTTTCATACCAAATAACAGCCAAATATTGGTACAAACAATAAAGTAAGCACTAGTTTATTAAAAATATATTTTTCCAATTGAGTATTAATAATAATAATTTTGACGCACCTAGTATTAAATTATTTACTAGAGTGAGTTTTGATACAAATAATAAATTATTGGCGTAATAGTATAAAAAAAAAAAGTAAAAAGACTGTATTTTACCATTCACATTCACCAGTAGCTTTATTAAATACATAATCTTTACCATTTATATTAGCAATACCTTCTTTTAAACTACATTTCCATTTTGATTTTATTCTTTGTACTTTATCATAAAGACAAAGTGCAATTTGACCTTCTTGATCATCATCTTGATCTTCTGGATCATCATCATCTAATTCGGAATTTATATCACTATCCAAATCATTGGAATCATTTAAATCACTATCTTCTTCTTCTTCTTCTTCATCTTCATCAGCGTCATCAAATGCTCCATCAAATTGTACTAATTTATTCTTATTTTTACGGTTATTGTTTTTGATTTTTTCAAATAGTTTGATAGGTTCATTGGTGAATATTTCCATTTCAAATGTACCATCAGTTTGATTGATTTTGGGGACTTGTATACCTAGAACATTATCTTCTTCTGGATTTTGTACAAGACCTGGTTCCAATTTAGGTCTAACTGGGATTCCATCATCATCATCATTACCCACATTATGACTATTCCTATTATTATTGCTATTGCTATTGGTACTATTATTATTGTTATTGTAATTATTGACAATACTAGTATTTGGTTCTGTTTTCAATTTGATTTCCGGTTCTTGATGAACCTCAAGTCCAATATCATGTGTTTGCACCTGTTGTTGTTGTTGTTGTTGTTGTTGTTGTTGTCGACCCACCGGCACCCCCACTTCTTCTTCATCATCTTCATCTTCAATTTTCTCCCAAGAAAAATTAGCTACACCTGCTAAACTCAATTTCTCTTGCCATAATTTTTTCAATTCTTGTAATGTACTTTCATCAATACCACTATTTTCAAAATCTTGTCTTGAATCATTAATGACATCATCAATTACACTTTCATATAATTTACTAGTTTCTATATTTGACATTATCTCTCTATCTATCCTGTAACTTGTTTCAATAAAATAAATCGTCGATAAGAATAATACAATGGAATTAGACCTTTTTTTCCTTGTTTGCAATTGATACTCTTTTCTTTTACTTCCCCCCAATGGCAAACGATGTGTTAAAAAAAATTCGTTGATCCTCTTTTTTTTTCCCACACAGGAGAAAAAAAAAATTGGTTTTGTAAAGTTGTGGTCGTGTGTAGAGATACAATTTTTTTTTTTTTTTTGGAAGGGACAGGGACACTTCGTTTCGTCATGAACAGTGTGTAGTTATGTACGAGATAATGGATACTATGAATATGATGTTTCGTATACGTATATATATCTAATTAGCTATGAATTGTATCAATTGAATCAATTGTTGGATTTTTTTTCCTCTGTTGAATAGGCGAAACTTTAGAAATAGGCTTAGAATTCGAAGGGTCTTCTTCACTCAAAGACTTGATTCGTTCTTTTAAATATTTTGCTTCTTCATTACGTTTATCAATTTGTGCTTTCAAAAGATCAAGCTCTCTTTTTAAAGTTTTCTTATCTTGATCGACTTTCTCCATATCAGCAGCAAATGCATCTTTAAGAAATTTAACTTTTTCAGTATGTTTACGTGAATATTCCGCATGTAAATGTTTACTTACTATGTCCCAATCTCTTTCTGTTTTTTCTTTCAATTGTTCAATTTCATTGACTAATCCTTCTTTTTCCTTTTCAATTTCTTCATTTTGCCCTTTCAATATTTCAACACTATCAACCAATTGATCCATTTTGGACAAATACTCTTGAATTGTTTCACTCTTTTTGGCAACTTCATTGATACTTTCATCAAGTTCAGCTTGTGTTCTCTCAAGTTTTGATTTCAATTCTTCTATTTCTTCAATAGGTACAGATTTGGCTTTGGCTTGGATTTCGGCTTCGAGTTCTTCTATTTTCAATTCAAGTTTTGTATTGGAATGTTTGGATTCTTCTACTTCACCTTGTAGGTTGGTAATTTGACCTTCCGATTCCTTGGTTGATTCTTTCAATTTTTTCACATCTTCCACAAGATGATCTCTTTCCGATTCTAATTCGTTTATTCTTCCTGTTGCAATTTTTTCATACTCTTTAATCAAGTTTTCATTGTTGGTGTTGTCATCCTTCAATTGTTGGTTAATTTCTTTAAGTGTTTGTAAATTGCTTTCCAAATTTTTCTTTTCATCACTCAATTCATGGTTGGTGTTTTCCAAAACTTCCATTTGCATTTCCAATTCATGAAATTCACGATTCAATTTTTCATATTTGGAATTAGACACATCATCAGAATTGGCTAATTTGTCAATCAATTCCTGATTCTTGCTCCATAGCTCTTCCTTCTCTTTAACTATTTCATCTAGTTTTAACGATATGCTAATACTGGAATGATTTGCCTCAATTATTTCAGCTTTCAAATCACGTTCAAATTTTTGAGACTCATTTAAATTACTCTTTAAATTATCATTTTCAACCTGAGATTGTTCCAATATAGCTTTCTGTTCTGTCAATTTACGTTTTAAATTATTAAGTGAACTATCTTTAATTTTACAATTTTTCGTTAATGAAGCTAGTTCTCTTTCCATATGATTCACTTGAATAATTAATAATTCTTTTGAACTAACCAATTTATCCTTAACTTCAGTTAAAATCCTATTATCTTGTTGATTGGTAATCAATTTTTCATTCGCGCTAAGTAGCTCTTCATTCAATTGTTTGATTTTCTCATCACGTATATCCAATTCCTCTAATAGGTCTTTCGTTTTATTATTGTGTTCCAATTGTATCTTGTTAACTTGATCCTTAGAAAATATAGGCTTGGAATTGGGGGACATTAAGAAATTTATAGTGGGTTCATTTTCAAGTTGTCGTAAAGTAAGGTTTTCCGTGTCATCAATTTCCTCATTGAGGTCATGTCCTCTTTTCGATGGACTTGTGGTATCTTTAAATTTACCAAAATTTTCAGTTTTATCTTCTTCGACAACTCGTATGTTATGATGAGTTTCTGGACTCTTAGCAACTGGTTCGGTCATTCTTTCTGGGGTGGTGTAATCATTCCAGTGTTCTTTGACGATTCGATTTATTTGCGTGTGCTCAAGAGGATGATTTAACTTGGGAAATGCGCCTTCTACATGGTCATGTTCGTCCTCAATTTCCTCTTCGTTGACCTCTTCATGAATTTCTTCTTCATCATCACCCTCTTCGACCACCTTGCCCACCACCTCGTCGACCACCTCGTCGACCACCTCGTCGACCACCTCGTCGTCATCGATTATTTCAATAGCTCTATTCTGTTCAACAAAATCTTGTTTAAGAAACTCTTCTCTTTCATGATGTTCTTCTATTGTTTCTCTAATTTCAAACACTTGCACATCTTCTTTCAGCAAACTAGTTGTAATCTTAGGAATCTTAGTTGGTGGTGGTGATAATTCACCTTCATCTTCACTTTCACCTTCATCTTCACTTTCACCTTCACCTTCACCATTCTTTTGTTGCTCTTGTTGTTGAAGATTATGATTATGATTATGATTATGATTATTATTATTATTCCCATCTCTTGCTCTCTTTAATGGGGAACTAAAAGGTTCTTCAGAATCAGAAGACGATAAATCCAAATGTTTCCTATTTTCTTTATTTTCATCAGGAAATGCTAATTTTATTTGTTTATCAATACTTTGCTTTGTTCTTTTTATACTTTCCAAATTTATAGGTTGTCTAGATTGGGCTAATCTTGGAGAAGTCATTGGATTTCTCCTCAAAGGAGATCTATTGATCAATGGAGTATTAACCAATCCTCTACGTTTAATACTATTATTATGATTATTACCAATTGTGTTTCTTCTAGCATCATGTTTGGCAGATAGACCATGGGGATGATGAATTATCCTTTGTGGTGTTTTATGATGGGGAATATTTGTTATATTTGATCCGATGGATTCTGATCGGAAATTGATCTTGATTGGTGAAAATGAATCATCGAGGACATCGTTTGAACCTGATCCTGGTTTTGATGACATTGTTTAAAAGTAGATCTGGTAATGTTATTAGTCGTGTTTGCTCGTGTTTCTTGTCTGTTGGTTTTTTTTTTTTTTAATTAAATTCTTTTGGTTGAATTGTTTTTCTGCTTTTGTTGCTGCGTCATCTTTCCCCCCTTTCGCTTGAGCCTCCTCCCCTAGCCCACCCCGCCCCACCACGACGCGACTTTTGATTTTTTTTGTTTTTGTTTTTGTTTTTGTTTCTCGTCTGCACCGCCAACAAATTTTAATACCAATCAACCCCTGTAACATTGCCTATTGTTTCATTAGTAGAGAGTTCCCTTTTGAAATTTTATTTTCCAATATAACACGGCAACGTTATAAATATCTATTTCTTTTTAAATATAAGAAAAGAGAATGGTATACATAAAAAAAAGAGAAGTAATTCTATATCTAGGTGGGGATGTAATTGTATAGAGAGCAGAGAAAAAGTCGTTTAGACATAAGAGAGAGAGAAGTTACAAAAAGACATAAAAAAAGAAAACTCCAAAGAATAATAAGAAAGAAACCAAAGCTAAAACATAGCAAATATAAGAACAAATAACAATGGACCCAAAAGGAAAAATAAAAAGCAAATATCAAATATAAACCCAGTTATTTGTTAAAAAAAAAGAAAACCCAAATTGAATCATGAGGAAGATTTTTTTTTTTTAACCTATCTATCTTCACTCTCAAAATAAAATAATAAGCATAAGCATAAGCATAAGAATAAGAATAAGAATAAGCATAATTGCAACATATTGTGTTAGAAAAAAAAAAAACCTATTTCAAAATAACATCAAACTCTCCTTATGCTTAGTATAAGGAGTAGTAACTACTGGCTGGAACTGAGTAGTCTGAGATGGTGTTGTTGGAGTATTTGGTAGTATAGTAAGATGGTGCAACAGTGGATGGATCAGCAATAGCAGTAGCAGAAGAAGAAGAAGAAGAAGAAGAAGAAAGAGTGGAAGTTGAAGTAATGGTGACATATTCAGTACTAGTAATATCAACAAAAGTAGTTAAAGTAGTGGTGGTATCAGAAAGGGTAAATTCAGCAGTAATTGGAACTTGAGTAGTATGAGTAGAAGTTGACACAGTAGTGTATTCACTAACGGAAGCAGTAGTAGAAGAACCTTGGAGATCAGCAGTAACAGTGACAGTAATCGTTGATGGAGTGCAGTAATCAGCAGCCTTAGCTTGAGCTTGAGCTTGAACTTGAGATTGAGATTGAGATTGAGGTTCTGTAGTAGCAGTTGCGAAAGTTTCAGTTAAAACTTCAGTGTTACCACTGGCGTCAGTAATAGTAACGACACTAGTAATAGTTGAAGTGGTAGTTTCACCATCATCTTCTTCTTCTTCTTGTTGTTGTTGTTGTTGACTGGTAGAAGCAATGGTAGTTTGGGGTTTGGCAGAAGTGAAAGTAGTAGTCAAGGTGTTGGTTGCAGAAGTAGCAGTGGTATCAGATAAAGTTAAAGTAACATATTGAATGATAGTGGAAGTGATGGTGTCGCTTTCTTCTTGTTGTTCTTGTTCACTGGTGGAAGCAACTGGAGTGGCTGAAGTGAAAGTAGTGGTGTAAGTGTTAGTTGCTGAAGTGACAGTGGTATCAGACAAAGTCAAAGTAATGTATTCATTGACAGTTGAAGTGATGGTAATATCTTCACTGGAAGAAGAAAAAGGAATGGCTGCCAAAGAAGAAGCTTCAATTGGAACCGAAGAAGCAGAAGTTGACAATTGAGTAGTTGGGATGGTTGAATTTTCATATCTCTTAATGACATGGAAAGGAGCTGCTTGAACAACAACAGCAGAAGCTGCTAATAATAACAAGTAGGTTGAACGCATAACGAAAGACTAGGATTGAATGAATGAATAAGAATAAAAACAAAAACAAAAAAAAGGAATGGACGCGATTAGTTAACGCAGATTGATTTGAAGGTTTGTAGGAAACTGTGGATAGTTTTATATTCTTTTAAAAAACAAAAAAGAAGTAACAAGAAGGTATTTTTCTTAAAACAAAATTTTTTGGGCTTGAAGAAACAGGAAAATCTTAAACTTTATAAAGAAAAAAAAAAAGAATTGGCGTTTCAACAAGCATGATGAAATGAATAATAATTTGTTCCTGAAGTCAATGTACAATATGTAATATGTACAAGTGTTTAATTACTTTCTCGTGGTGTTTTGAAACAAATTTTTATGGTTATGTGGTTACAAAGGTTCGTGTTTTTTGCAATTTTTGTGTACGTTGCAAAAAAAAAAGGTTTTTTTAGACTGTGCATTTGTTTACCTTTTCACCCAAAAATGTTGTACAATAGAGCATTTAGGAAAAAAAGGCTTAGATATCTGAGAGTTATGGTGGCGCCTTGGGTTTAGTTCAAAGAGAGGCGACAACAAACTACAAACTACAAACTACAACAAGTAATGGCCCTATCGTTGTGAATCATATTGCAAGTGAAGTGTCTGTGTGAGATGATGTAATGTTCCCCAATTAAAAGAAATCTGAAACAATTATAATAGAATAGAATAGAATCTCGTTGAAAAGGGGGTACCGGGGGTTACTCGACCCACCGAGACAATCTCGCTTGGCAGGAATCTTTCCCATTACGTCGGAGTAAAGATGAACCATTAACCAATATAAAGTTATTGAGATAATTTCTGGTTCAATTGAAAGCTTAATTATGATGTTATTTGTGGTTGCAATAAACAACAAGGTTATTTCTAATGTGTGAATAAGAGTGTGAGTGTTCTTGGTAGTAATAGGAATATTAGGGTTTGTATCTCTTTCTCTCTCTCTATAGCTATATACTTAACAAGTAATATCTTGCACAAAACTGAAGTGTGTTGGGAAACAAAATAACACGAGAAAAAAATTTACAAAAATGACACAACACTAAGCGACACATGATAGAAAATAATACAAGAGACCGATGTCTTAGATTTTAATCCTTTCTTCTTCTTCTTCTTCGCGTGGGTTTGTAACAATCTCTCCACTCTTGTTAATTATCAATACAGTTGGCATCAAAACCCCATCAATTATATACTCATACTCCCCCCCATAAAGAATATGGAACGGCGCATACCGTGGTAATAAGAAATTAAAAATTGGAAATTAAAAATGAAATTAAAAATGAAATGAAAAATGAAATGAAAAAACTGCCAATCTCTAATTTATTTTATGTTTAGAGAATGTTTCACAGCAAAATTCACCAAGTTTAAAATAAAATAAAAATAATTTAGAAAAATAGCAAAATGCCCAAATTATTCTTTCTATTCTATTCTATCGTCAATAACAAAAAAACTTCTTCTATTTTCTATTCTCATGATGAGGAGGGACTCTGTTCCCTTTTCTTGTAACATTCATCAACGGTTATTTTATTACACTTTTATTGAGTCAGAAAATAACATCCCCTTTTAAGAAAAAACCCCCTTCAGTTGAGTAATGACGTAGTGGACTTTTCTCTCTCTCTCTCTCTCTCTCTCTCTCTCTCTACAGTGGTGAGGTGGTGATGACGACGATGATGATGTTGATGACAATGACAATGATCGTCTATCTCTATCTCTTTCTCTCTCTTTTTACGCGTTCCCCTTTCGGTTTTTTTTTTTTTAGTTTGTTTTTGATTTGATTCTTTTTGTATTACTTACATTGACGATATAGTGGATATTGGTTTTTGTAATACATGCATCGTTTGGAAATGATGATAAATACATTCAACAAACGATCGTAAGAGAGATGTGTGTCTTGATTTCTCACAAACAAACGCGCTATCATTTTTTATAAAACGAAAGGGTGCTCTAATAATAATAAGTAAAGAGTTTATTGTTTGTCAGTAATTGTTTGTCAGTTGTCAGTTGTCGTTTGTCGTTTGTCGTTTGTTATTAAAACAATGAACTGCGTTGGTCTAGATTTCTCACTTAGTTAATTGTACCTTGAACAAAAGACAATGGGGGAAAACCTGGCTAGATGTAACCTATTACAGATGAAACAATAAGGGGGGGTCTAATAAAGTTTCACACGATTGAGGCAATTCCAAACCAATTCGGATGGATTTGCACTAGAGATGAACTCAACGACTTTAATAATTGGTTCCTGAATACCGAGACGATTTGCTCAAATCATCTTTCAACTAAATCAACACTTTTTTCTCAACAAAAAGAACTTCTCTGCGTGAATCTTTCTCATCCCCCACAATGTTTAGTTTTTTTTTATACCTGGTTGTGATCAATTTCAGTAATTACCAGTCAGTACTAATACAAGGCTGGTCGGTTTATTTGACAAGTAGACGATAACCAAGTACTAGAAACTTAATTCAATATGATGTTACATCCTTTTCCCCCTTTCGACCCAGTTGAGACGCTAATTATAATAGCATGCCATTTACAAATTGCATGCTTGATATAAAACTGTTTGTAATCTCTCGTGTTGAATAAAACACTTCTTGACAAGAATTTTCTAACTTGAAAGCAATTCTGCAAACCCGCCCCCACCACTGGTTGTCTCTAAGAAGAGGACCCTTTGCAAAAAAAATAAAAAAAAAAAATTTTAATGCCAAGTTATGTCACGTGATGTTATAATCTCAGTTATAGAAGCAATTTAGCAATTTATTTATCCATAATAACAGAAATTACTAATAAATTAATCAATTTCTGGATCTTTAAGATTTTATAACAGATCAATAGGATCCTAATAAGTTTGAACCCCTGTTGTACTTCTGTTGTATTTAATTCTCCAGTTGATTATGGAGGTCGGTTAACAAGTTAAACATTCTCTCTCTTTACTAACAAAAAAAAAAAATTCAAATTTAATTTTGGTTCTCTTTCTCTCTCCCCTGTTTTTCACTTTACTGTTTCTGTGTGTCAATATCTACAACCACCCTCCACTCTAGTTCCTCAATTTCAAAAAGACAAACCCACGTCATATCACACCTAACTTTCATTCTAACTTTGCTATTCATTGTGTCTCATCAAATTGCATATTCATCATATTCATCACCATCACCACCATGTCAAGGTCAGATATTGCAAATTATTCTACGGATCTGTCTCACCCTCAACACCATGATGAAGAATTAGACTCTACACAATCTGAATTCGAAGAAATACGAGATTCAGATGAAGACACATTTGGTCATGGAGGAACCATGCCATTTCAATCAACGACTACAGATACTTTCCCCTTGTTGTCTTTGAATAATATCAATGGCAGTGGTGGTGGCGGTGGTGGTGGTGGTGGTGGTGCAACTAATGGAATTGTTCCCCAGGGCACTTTCCCCATTAACATAAACAGTCAATCTGGCAATAATAATGTCAACCAATCTAGACTAACTATGACTGTCATGAATAAAGTAATAAGTACTCATACAAATAACCATGATAATAATAATAATAATACCCATATTCCTTTCCAACAATCGGACATTAACTTTCAAAATCCAATTGGAAACAATAGAATATCTCGACCTGAACTAAGGGTGTTCAAGAATAGTACTCATTCATCAAAACCTAAAAAAATTAATGTGAATAGACATGACGTTACATCGAACATTCCAAATACAACTACAACACGCGCAACAACAACAAATACAATATCAAGCGCAACAACAACAACGGGGGACGCCAATGACACAATTGAACAAATAGACGACACTTCATCATCCCATTTGATTGATCCTAGTATAAACAACCACAATAACAACACATCCGATCATGAGCAATACAAGAGAAGAGAATTGACAGCAGAAGAGAGGAATTACATATATGGAATTAATGATGGGACAATGTTATTACAACGGAAATGTGAAGCAATGCATAAGAAATTTGAACAATTATTATTAAATCATAAAAAGCTTCAAACACTTAAAAAATCAGACATAACCGAACTTTTAAAAGCTCTGAAACCACCTCGACTTTCAGGAACTGATTTGGCAGATCTTTCCGGATTCAAATATGAGACTTATAAAACCACATTGAGAAGACGTAATTTTAGAACAAATGGACATACTGTGAAAAGATCTGGTAGGAAACGAAAAGAAGATAAAGAGGGAAGAGATGGTTAAAAATAACAAATGATCATGTTATATATTTCAGCAATTAAAACATACAAGTTGTGTTCCCAAAAAAAAAGGGGGTTGCAATCAGGGGTCGTGTGTCTGTGCGGAAATATTACCCAATTTGAGATAACAATTTATGCATATTGATAATAGAAAGAAATTCGTGCCATACGCCCTTTCTCCACCACCACAGTTTTCCCAATTTTTTCTTTTTTTTTACCACGAGAGTTTAGCAATATTAAAAAAACCCATAAGATTGGGATCATCTTTCTTTTATTTTTTAAAAAAAAAAGGTTTCTTGTTGGTAGATATTAACAATTTGGAGACATATTATTATTCATCATGATTGCACTTCCATTAGATGATGAATTGAGATCTGGTAAAAAGAGGTACATTGTGATTGCATCAATTACTTTTGTTGTTGCTTTAATTACTTTATTTGGTACAAATTTGTTCAACTACTTGAAGATTGCAATTACTTCAATTCCAAAAGAAAGCTCATTATGCCCACTCTATGATCCAATTGCTCCTGAATCTTTTTTCAAGGACAATTCCACCGTGTTGGAAATCTTACATGATAAGAAATACAAAAAGGAGTCGATTAAGAGATTATCAGGTGCTATTCAAATTGATACTCAAATCTTTGACAACCAACCAGATGTGGATGATGCTCCGGAAGTGTGGACGAAATTCACTAAATTCCATGATTATTTGCAAAAAACTTTCCCATTGATCTACAAACATTTGGAAGTGACCAAGGTCAATACTTATGGATTAGTTTATACTTGGAAAGGTTCTGACAAAACATTGAAACCACTTTTATTGACAGCACATCAAGATACTGTTCCCGTCCAGAAGGATACCCTTGATCAATGGACATATCCACCATTTGAAGGACATTATGATGGTGAATTTATCTATGGTAGAGGGGCATCTGATTGTAAAAATGTTTTAATTGCCATATTGGAAACTTTGGAACTTTTATTATCCAAAGGATATCAACCAAAAAGACCGATTCTTGCTGCTTTTGGATTTGATGAAGAATCTTCAGGAATTATAAGTGCTAGTAGAATTGGGAAAATTTTGGAAAAGACTTATGGTAAAGATTCATTTTATGCTGTTATTGATGAAGGTAGAGGATTAGGTATTGATGCATTGACAGGATCAATCATTGCTAAACCAAGTACTGGTGAAAAGGGATATTTGGATATTCAAGTTGAATTGAATACACCTGGTGGTCATTCATCTATCCCACCTGATCATACTTCAATTGGTATTATATCTGAATTGAATTATGTTATTGAAAAAGATCCTTATAATCCTATATTGACTGAAAAAAATCCAATTTTGAAATATTCACAATGTGTGGCATTACATGATCCAAAACATAACATCTCTCCATTTTTAAAAAGGGCAATTTTAAGAGCCGGATATGATAGATTTGCTAATTCTATCCTTATTCACACAATCCTGAAGAATAAATTGACCAAATATTTAATTAGAACTTCTCAAGCTATTGATATTATTAATGGTGGTGAAAAGGCAAATGCCTTACCTGAAGATACTAAAGTTTTAATAAATCATAGAATTGCTGTGGAATCCACCATTGAAGAAATAAAACATCATTTTGTCACTAGAGTTGTTGAAGTTGCCAAGAGACATAATTTATCAGTTGTTGCATATGGTGAAACCATTCACGGAGACGTCAAAGATTCCGGTTTATTTAATGTTACTGTTTATTCTACCCCATTAAATGCAGCACCTGTAACTCCAACAAATGATACTGTTTGGGCTTATTTATCAGGTGTAACTAGACATGTTTATGAAGATTTGATATTCCCTAATCTTACCTATCCTATTGTTACAGTACCTTCAATACTGACTGGTAATACTGATACCAGACATTATTGGAACTTGACTAGGAATATTTTCAGATATACTCCTCAATTTATTGGTAATTTCAAAGGTGGTACTCGTGTTCATAGTGTTGATGAAAAATTACCATTTGATAGTCATTTACAATTACAAGCTTGGTTTTATGAATATATTCAAGCTATTGATACTTCAAACGCCAACAATAAATAGAATTCAGAGTAATCTTGGTAACCTACCAATGGAATAATAAAATAAAATTATATATTTATATGAATCAAAAGTCAAAAAAAAAAAATCTTAACCTATTTCTCTCACTTTCTGTCTTTTGTTTACTTCCCCCTCAAGAATGTGAAACTTATTATGGTTATTTCAAATCACTTGAAATAACATTGAAATAGACACCTCCTATCCGTCTTTCTCCCTTACTCTTACTCTTATTCTGTTTCTCTGTTCTATCCATTCTATCAACCAGGGGGGAAAAACTTCTTCATCTTCCTCCTCCTCTTCCTCCTGCCCATCTTTCCTTAGTTATTATCTTTTTTTTCTAAAGGATTATATCTTAAGAATTTTTCAATCAAATCAACATGAGTTAATACCATTCTTCTACAACAATATCTATTCAATTTTAATTTATCCAAGGCATCACCTTCACTAATGGTATCATCTTGTAAATATTCTAAATATGTTTCCCATTTATCACCTACTACTTTACCACATGAAAAACAACGTATTGGAATAATCATAACGAGAGCTTGTATCGATTGATGATTGATGATTGTGAAAGTAAGAAAGAAAGTAAATTTCTCTCTTGGGTTTTTAGTTTTTTTTTGGTTGTTTAAGTGTTGTGCGATGATGATGAAAGATGAAAATGTTTTTGTCTTACAAATTTCCGAAATTTTTTTGCGTACCCGTTGACACGACTTTTCACATCTCATCTTAAAACAAAATAAGTAAGGGAAAAATTTTAACTATGCGTTTCCCTTTCTTTTCCCTTTTGATCTTCTTCGTAACACCACCAACATTCTTAATTAACCAACTCATCATTTATCATGCCAAGTGCTATATCGGATTGGTCATTATCTATGGTAACTGGAGGTAAACCAGTTTATTTACCATATTCACAAGCATCAGCAAGTGTATATTCCCAAGATGGTAGACACATTATCATTGCATTAACCCATCAATTACGAGTTTATTTTATATCCACAAGACAATGTATTAAAACCATTGATGGTTTAAATTTACAAGATTTGGTTGATATAAAATTAGATCCAACTAATTCAAATCAAGTACTATTATTTAAAAATTCTGGAGAATTGATAACGGTGAATTGGAAAGATAAAATGTCACAAGCAGTAATATCTGATATATTTATTAAATCCACATTACCTATATTATCCATCATTGCCGTTAAACATTTATCATTTATTATCGTCACTGGTAAAGTAGATAAGAAAAAAAATGGATCATGTCCTCATACTCGTTATATAAATTATTTTGATAGGAATTCGGAAACATTAACACCAATCATTGAAATTAATAATTCGATTAATTTTGCCGTTTCTTTAGATAATTCTAAAATTATCTTTGTTACTAGTGATAATGAATTACAATTGATTGATTTATTGGGAATTTATAAAATTGAAAATATTGAAAATATTGAAAATTTAAAAAATCATCATATTACCAAAGAAATTATCCCCTTTATATATAAATCTTCAATTACTTCCATTGCTATTTCTAATGATTCAGTGATTGCACTTGGTACCTCTTCAGGTCCAATACAAATCATATATGGTGGCTTAATTACTCCAAAACCTCAAAGAATCTTGAAATGGCATCTTGATCAAGTTAAAAGTTTATGTTTCACTCAAGATAATAATTATTTGATTTCTGGAGGTTTGGAAAAAGTATTGGTATTTTGGCAATTGGAAACTGAAAAGAAACAATTTTTACCCCGTTTAAATGGTATTATTGATAAGATCTCCATTGATAATCATAAAAATGATTATATTTCAATGCAATTAAAAATTGATAATATAGATAATAATTATGAAATTTTGATTATTTCTGCCATTGATTTGGTTTCAAGATTATCGGTAAATACTATTCGTCCTAATTTCCCTCATAATATTAAAACCACAATTAATAAAACCAAAAAGAAATTTATTAAAAATCCAATGGAATTTGATAATTTGAAAATAAGATATGATTATAGTTGTAATTTTGAAATCCATCCCAAATCAAAACAATTATATTTCCCTAATGATTCAAATATTCAAGCTTTTGATTTATTTAAAAATGAACAAATTTTCCTTCAACATGCAGCTCCAGTATTGAATGTTGGTAAAATTAGATCAGAAACTAAATTATTAGATCCGGTGGTTACATTATTAAAATTCACTAATGATGGGGAATGGATGTGTACATTTGATGAGTTTAAAAATACCGAAGTTGATAATTTATTATTGAAAAATGAAAAACAATATGCTTTGAAATTTTGGAAATTTATTGACAACACCAAAGAAGGAACCAATACTTCAGGTAATTCAAATAAAATTGGTCATTGGGAATTAACTACAAAAATTATAGATCCTCATGGGAATAATCCAATTTTAGCTATGATCCCAGCTCCCATTTCATATTTCAATGGTTTAGCATTTTTAACTGCAGATAATAAAGGTGGATTAAGAATATGGAGACCCAATTTCCCCAAAGAAGTTTACAAGACTTCATCGGCAAGATCACAACAAATTGCATGGACATTAAGAAAATCAAGATCCCCCGGTGCAATGGCTTCAGAAGCTGTGGCAATAACTTGGTCAGATGATAATTCATTAATATTTATGGCTCATGAATGTTCCATTACAACAATTGATGGGAAAAATTTACAAGATGTTGATGGTTTTAAAATACCTTCATTATCTGGTTCAAGAATTAGAAGTTTACATCTTAATGATAATAATCTTGTTGTATTGTCCAAAACTAGAATATCTTCATTTGATTTGATATCTGGTGATGTTACGGGATTGGTTGCCAAAGTTAATACTACTTATGGTGGGAAAAATTTAATTGCCATTGATCCAATTAAAAAATTAATCTGTTTGGCTCTAAATTATTATGATACTACCAATAACAACAATAACGATAACAATAATAACAATGATGATAAATTTACGATTAAATCAAAAATATTGATATTTAAACCAAATCAATTAAAACCAAAAAGTATTCAATTTCATAATAGTGGTATTTCATCAATTCGTTATTTTAATTCATCATTTATATTTGTTGATTTAGAATGTCGAGTAGGCACTATATACAAACCATCTTCCATAGAAAATCACCATGATGGAAATGGAGATGCAAATGGAAATGAAGATAGTGTTGTTGAAATTGGATTAACTCAAGAGATTAATAATATGCTAATAACTGCACAAGCTACTGCTGATATAATTAATGATAGAAATGTTGAAATTAAATCAACAAAACAAGGGAGAGGAATGATGGAGGTTGATGATGTTGTTGTTGTTTATGATGATGATTTACAATATAGTCAAAAAGTTGTTGATCTTCATACTTTCCAACCTGTTTTCCAAAACCTCCAAGGAAGTTCTATTGAAACTTTATTTGATCGTATAGTAAATGTACTTAAATAGAAAACAGATACAGTAAAATATAAGATAAAAAATTGAATACATTAAAAAAAAAAGAGCAGAAAGATAAAAACCAAAAAAACGGACTAACTATGTACAATTCAAAATAAACAAAAACCAAAAAAAAAACAGACAAATAGATGGACAGACAGACAGATAGATAGATTACCATCCAAATACCGATTTTTTGTGTTCATCTTGACCAACATTTTTTTGAGTTGATCTTTGAATAGCCAAAACACTTTCAATTTTACTCAATGCATTTTCCAAAACATCTTTCCTTTCTTGTAATTCAATATGTTTTTTAATTTTAGGATCTTCTTTAGCAAGTTTTTCAATTTCTTCCTTGGTTAAATTATTGAAAAATTTCATATCCAATTCTCTAGGGAAATTATAATAAAAATCACTCAATAATTCAACATTTAAAAATAATACTGAAGTATTGGTTATTTTAGTAACTACTGCATCAAGGAAAACTTCAGGACATTGATATTTATTTTCTTTCTTCTTACAAATTTTGGAGTTTTTCACAAATTGATATCTCATTTTAAGTAATGATACTCTATCTTTAAGGAAAATTGCATCTTTACCTCTTTGAATTAAAGTTGGTGAAAATCCCAACGCTTCATTGGTGGATAAATCAATATCACTATTATTTTGTTGCTTTAATTTTTCCAAATATGTAACAACTTGTTGTAATTTTCTTCCACCAACTTGTCTTTTTAAATCTTGATGAAGTTCTTCACATTGTTTCATTTCTTCTTTCAATAAATTAACGGCATTATCTTTCGACGTTTGCCATTCACGATCTTCTAGTTCAATTTCATACTTGTAAGGTTTAATACAATTTTCCACTTGATCAGCAGTTGAATAATACTTGTTACTCAATACCGATTTGGCAGCATCACGAACTGCTGATTTGGCCATGGGATGATTTCTCAACTGGGTATTGTCCACCAAGTTTTCAACTTCAGTAAGTAATGCATTGGTTATTAGATTGGTTGAAAGTCTCCCAACACCAAGTTTCGTCAATGAAGATGTGGTCAAGTCCAATTTCTTATGCCAGTAAATATCATTGTCAATGTTAATTTGAGTCAACTCCCTTAAATCAGGTTCAAAAGAAATATTTTTCAAATCAAATGGTTTATTCCAATATCTTTCAGCCATTAAATCTAAAACTTTCTGATCCAATGCATTTTTCAAAATCGATTTTAATTCATTTCTGGAAAAACTATGACTCAAATCTTTAGTACCCAATTTCAAAACATCAATATTATTGGCTAAATACATTTCTGGAGTTAACGGGCGATCATTAAACTCAACCTTGAATTGATACGATGTCTCTTCTAATTCTTGTTGAATGGCAAGATGGGTTGGTCTTAATGATGCTGCCATGGTTTTTTCCAATACCTTCATTAATTTCTTTTTCAAGTTCCTGGTTCCAACAGTACATCCATAGAATGCCTCTTTGTTTTCTTTCAAAAATGTATGTTCAAAATTCTGTTGAGCAACAAATGCTTGATATCCACTAATTTGTTTTCTAGAAAACAATCCACCGGAACCAGATTTAAGGTTTGGTGCTTTGGTAATAACACCAACATATCCCAATTTCAATGGATATTTTTTATTCAATAAAATTTTGCGTGCTTGTTCTGGATCAACCAAGTCCAATTTCGTAACCACTCCAATAGTTCTTTCTCCTCTTGGGTCTGCCAATCTAGAAGCCCTTAATGCAGCAGAATTTGCCAAATCAACATCAGCTGCAGAGATTGCAAGAATGACATTCGGTGGCTCCAAATATCTGTTACATAACTCTCTAATTTTATTCTTCAACTCGGTAGGTTGGTCAGCAGCTTCCACTTGAATATATCCGGGCAAATCAACTAACGACAAATCGGGAACTCTTGGAGATCTAATTGTAACTTGGATCGGATCGTTGGAGATACATTCCGATTCTGGAACTGCCATGTTCAAATCATATAGGATTTTTTGGACTTGGTCAAAATCAGTCAAATTATACATTTTCAAAGCCGGAAACTCGGCAACATTGGCAGCAGCTTCTGGAGTGTTCACTAAAGTCAACTCAATTGGTCTTCTAGTGACCATGTTTGATCCCTTTGGTAAAAATTCTTGACCAACGATACATTCCAAAACAGACGACTTACCACTTGATTGAGAACCAATAACAACAATCGAAGGTAACCTTATTCCATCATGATTTATATTAGCCAACAAATTTCTGATTTCAATCATTTGACGAGTTAAGTGAAGCATGTGATCATCAGTTTCGTCATTTTCAAAATCTTCATCGTCATCATCTTCAATAAGGGTCTCTTCGTCTTCATCTTCTTCATCGATGTCAGACTCTGCTTCTGTCGATTCTCCTTCATCTGATGTTAACCCAACCGCTGCAGCAGTAGCTCCAGCAGCAGTAGCACCACCACCACCATTGTTACTTCCCCCTCCTTGATCTCCCCCGCTACCACTTCCAGAGCCTGAACCATCGGTGGTTCCAAGACCCTTGAAAAAATCACCTGTTTTATCAAAGAATCCCTCGGTCATATCCTTTATAGCTGACAATTTATCCAGTGTAAAATTACTAGCCTGTTCAACTTTATAGGCCACATAACTGCCACCAGCAGCCATAGCACCACCAACATAAGCTGGCATTTTAACTGCTCTAGTTACAATCTTGAAGAACCCCAAATTTCTAGCAGGAATATATGTGGGGATGTGCTTCAACTGTGTATGAATAGGTGATCTTCTTAACAATGCAAATGTACGCAATGGAGTGACTCGACCACGTATTAGTAGCCGACCACCATTTCTAGGTATCATGATATTGTTGATATATGATGCTGTAAAATGTGATTGTTGCTCTAAAGAACTAATAATAAAAAAAAAAAAACAGGGTTAAGGGAAAACCGTGCGATAATTTTCTTTTTTTTTGCCTAGCACTTTATTTTGATGTCAAGGATGGTGGCAATCTTATCACAAAAAATTTTCACTGCATATCCAGATGATGAGTTATCTGATTCTAGAAGAAAGAAAAAGGTATTAGAGACCCATCAAGAGACATTTGACTGAGTACCATACTTAAAAATTTAAAAAAATGTAGCAAAAAAATAAATGATTGCTCTCAACAGGATTCGAACCTATGATCTCCTCATTACTAGTGAGGTGCCTTACCAACTTGGCCATAAGAGCTTCTTATTGGAAGTGGAAAAATTTACCTCTTATTTAAAATTGAATATTGCTATAAAACAAAACCCTTAAATTCTTTAATGGAAATGGTTGTATCCCAATTTCAGGTATGTTTTTTGGATGTACAAATGTATAAGCCGTTTTGAAGGACTCTAAATGTTAAATAAACCCATTGTGGCATCATTTTCAAGGGTTTTGTTTTTCCAAAAAATTGGCATTATTTTACATTTAAAATTTTTTATTTTTGCAACTACTCCAAATATAGTGTTCAGCAATTGCACAATACATTCTTTAGAAAAACTTATTTGTATGCTGCAGTAGCTTGGAATCAACAAACACTATTGTGTAGTGTTTGCAATGTGTAATTGAATGTTTTTGTTG
>JAJLZW010000174.1:0-21263 GCA_030572435.1 Candida labiduridarum | reverse complement strand
ATTGCTTTATGCGAACAACACCACTTCGATTTAAAATTGCTAGCTGCATGGGCAAAGAACAGTTCTAGGTCATCTTTCAATACATCGTAAACACGAATCTTTGTGTGGGACCAAGTCCAGAAGATAGTCACAAACTCTCGATCTCCAAACTTTGAGACCACAAGGAATTGGAGTTGCAGGATTCGTTCACCAACACTTGCCTTCAACCGATGGTAAATGTCCAGGGTGTATTGTGGCCCGCCGTATATCGTAAACTTCTTGGGCTGTACCAAAGTTTGCACTGCCTGTTTGCCCTTGTAGTTTCGAATCTTGAACCGTTTCCAAACACTAAGGTCTTGCTTCAATTCAAAGACTGTTCTGAAAATATAATGAATGTACCATCTCCATTTGCAGATACGGGGATTCAAACCACTATCTGTAGTGGGGGGGAGGAGACGATCCACAGATGGTTTTCTCGTTATAAATAAAGCTTAATTGTGAACTGAAGTCGTCCTTTTTGTTGTGTGTTTCTTGATTATGGACTTTCACTTTGAGGATTGTCATGGTATGGTAATGTAAACGAATGAGCTAAATTTTATTGAGTACATGGCTCTACTATGTGTTCTTCTTAAATGAATTGCCCTTGTTGGAATTTCCTCCATATGCATTCCTCTAGATAGCCACATATGGCTTCCTCAAATCACAGAGATCATAATACCTGTGGGCCTATATATAACTCTCAGCTATACTTTCCATTTACTTGAAATCTATAAATATGGCTCATATTTTTTGGAATCATCTATGATGGAGAAGTAAGGACCGGACTTTGGGAAAGCAGAAGGTAGTCGCGACTCTACAAAGTTGCAAAAATCCAAAAAATAGAAGAGTAAGATAATATTCTGTAGCACAAGGAAACTACAATGGAAATAACTCTTATTAAAAGAAAACAAAGTACTCTTTAGACAATTTGCCTTCACCTTCATCTTCTTGTCCACTCTGACAAACCGTGCATATTTTCAATCGGGTGGGTTGGTTTGAAAGACAAACCAATAGAACGAGTTCTCTTGAGGTCAAAGGTCCACCTGTTTCTTACGTTTATTTACCCGATTTCATTAGACACATTGTCTTGACTGTCCTAGAACTCAATGATGACATGGAAGCATGGAGATGGTTTAAGAATCCTCGCGAGCTTCATGGGAAGTTAGAGGTACAAAAGTCGGTACCTGGTCAGAATTTTAAGATATATGGTGGGCCCAACCATGTTTCAAAGTATTACGAAAAGTTAAAAGCACAATTGGGCGCACAAATCCAGGACCTCGAATTCTTAGTTGTTTCGGAAATTTGGTTTATTCCGTATGTATTTTCGTTTTGGAGACGGGATGGAGATATAATTCAAGTGTACTGTACAGTCAAGTACTTGGTTAATCTATTCTCCGTTCAAGCTGCTAATAATTTCACAGGACATTACGCGGAAATAGGAATATGTTACGTTAATTGGAAACGCAGTAAGGTTGTTGATGAATGTGAAAACGAGGTTTATCAAGCTAAAGATCAAATCATAGCACGATCTGGACTAGCGGATACTTGGATATTCCCACTGACAGAAAAACCAGGAAGCACATTTACTTGGCGAGCGGTGGGTTGGGGACTCCAACGTCGTGGTATCCTTGAGACATGTTGCTATCACAAGGATCATCAGTTATGATAGTAGTAGTTTTAAATAGGACAGCTTTATTTTTCTTTAGTGCTATAATGCCATGTGTCCATTTCCTGATTATTTTCCGACTATCTTTGACATTTCTACTTTTTATTGATTGCACGACTCTTGAGTTGCAAAAGAGTGGAACGAGTGGCGGTATATTTTGGTAATAGCACACGACCAATATTTACTATATAAAGGCAGCAAATTTTCCGTCCAAAATAAAATAAAAAAAAAAACAAAAGAGGGATCTTTAAGTATGGGTATTTGAAAATTGGGTATTTGAAAGTTGGGTATTTAAGGTTTAGGACTTAAATGACTTTCCGTTTATTACTACTAACATTTCGTTTATGAACCATTTAGCATTTATTTTATATTAATATATATATATTTATTGATTTATTTATTTATTTATTTATTTATTTTAGAACTATTACTATAGACTGTAGATTGTGTATCTCTTTTGTGTTGTCAAAAGTTACGAAAACTTGCTGTTGAATAGCCTCTTTGGTTTAAGATGTAAGTTACTCTTCTGCGAAACATGGCTAATGATGATGAACATTGGCATTGGGGGGAACTCGGATACATTGTCAATTCGGTTCGATTAATGTAAGAATTTAGGAGAATTTGATTATTTTTTGAAACCAATTATAATTTGTTACATGGAGTATACTGACTCTACAACCACTACTATAGTCACCCAGACTTGATTCTCGACAGCAACACGTTGAATAACGAAATCACATAGTAGAATACCTATATATAATGCTGAATAACACATCATAGAGTTCACGATATTCATAGATCCAATAGAAAAATCCCAATTTTTAAAGCTACAGTTCTTCTATTGTTAACCAACGCAACGGTCATAACAAAAAAATGAGTATGGTCAAAACAGGAGAACCCATGTCTTTCTTTTTATTTTTTTGAATAAATAGACAAGAAAGATGAAAATAGACGTTATAAGTGACAAAAACCATCAATCGTCCCCTAGAGTGGGCATCTTATTCGAAAACATCAATGGTGGTTCAATACAATGCAAATTACGGATTTTTATCACTTTTTGTGTAAAAACTTATGAACCGCGTCTATTATATCAGGGTATGAATGGGGACTGTTGAAGATTCAATCCACCTCTACTACACACAGGTTCATACTTGCTGTTCAGCTCAGTCTTCAGTCTTCCATTATGAGTTTAGTGCATAACATCCTGGGATCAGTCAACGTTATCCATTGTTATGAGAGAACCATTTTGGGGCAAATTTGGTCATCCCTTTTGAATTCAATATTTGTTCATTCAAATAGGACACACGATAACTGATGTATCTTCTATCGAATTATATCGATGGAAAGTCTTTCTCGAGCAATTCTGATTCCTCTCCTTTGAATTGTGGAAACTTGATTAGTTTCATGAATGGCTTTTCGTTATTTGAAATCACTGTTTTCTCTATTGTATAATAGTTGTTGATCAATAAATATCCCTGATTGGTTAAATTTTCATGAATTCATTTCTGAAGTTGATGTTATAATATATGGGGGAAACTACAGATGACTGAGTCAGTGGAAACTAGGCACAAGCCATGAGGGAATCTTACCAATCCCTACCCAACTGGATCAGGATGTAGGATATCAGAATACTGCCCAATCTAGAAGACGACATTCTTTCTAATATTACTGGACAAGAATTTTGAGTTTTTTTTTCTGAAATTTTGAATTTCAATGCCATGTCTTTCCAAAAGAGTTGATCGGTATAAGATAAGACGGAATTACAACGAGGAAAAAGAAACTAAAATAAAAAAAAAAATTCCAACAATCCATTATCACCACCCACTGCCACCTTTTTATCATACATCATCAACGACAACCACCTCACAACCCCCAAGAATCACATTATCAACAATAGAAAACACATTTTCACGATGGCAGGATTAGAACAATCATTATTTCAATTAAAATTCACCGCCAAGCAACTTAACAGACAAGCAGCCAAAGCAGCCAAAGAAGAACTTCAAGAAAAGGCTAAGATTAAAAAAGCTTTAACTCAAGGTAACCCCGATATTGCCCAACTTTATGCCCAAAATGCCATTAGGAAAAGCAACGAAAGAGTAAATTTATTACGATTAGCCAGTAGAATCGATGCCGTTGCATCAAGGGTACAAACTGCAGTTACTATGAGATCAGTCACGGGGAATATGACACAAGTTATAAGAGGTATGGATAAAGCATTACAAACGATGAATTTAGAAAGAATTTCACTTGTTATGGATAAATTTGAAAATCAATTTGAAGATTTAGATGCAAGTACAAATTATTATGAAACTACTACTAATAATGTAAATGCATTGACTACGCCACAGGAACAAGTTGATGAATTGTTGAATCAAGTGGCGGATGAAGCTGGTATTGAAATGAAACAGGGATTGAATGCTACAAAGGTGGAAATTACAAGTCCGGTTCCAAATGCTATTTCGGAAGAAAAAGAAGATAAATTGGCTGAAAGATTAAGAGCTTTAAGGAATTAGAGGTGTGGGAATGTTATAGGTAATAGTTATTACTCGTATTGGTATTATATTTTTTCTTTTATCTAATGTACTATTATAAAATGCTATATTATCTATAGTAAAAAGTTATAGTTTTAGTCTAGTTTACAACAAGTAAACTCATCGTGCTGATGAATTCTTGAGTTGTTCTTCTTGTTTAATGATATATGTCACAATATTAATCAAATTCTGGAACCCTTTATCATTACCTTTCAACCTTATTAAATGTAAAGTTGATGAATTAATTAAATCGATCACTTCAATCTTGAACTTCAATTTTCTACCACTTGAGAATTTCCCTGGAATAACCCCAGTAATCAATCCAAATTCTTCATCAATAGTAACTTTAGATATAGAACCTTCAATCTTTTTCAATTCCAATTGATTCTTAATAACACGTATAAGCTGTGATGATGTTAATGTGGAATCAATTAATTTAATGTCTTTACTGGCAACTTTATTACCTCCTTCTGATGCACCGCCACTATTTCCTGATAATGATTGGAAAAACTTTTTAAACCAGTTACTACTCTTTGGCGTCTTATCTTCACCCTGTAATACATTCTTTGATCCAAGCGATATTCTTGAAAATCTGTTATGTCCTTTAGTGGGTGAGGCAGGTGTAGGTGGTGCTGATGGTTGTTGTTGCTGTGTTGACATTGATGTTGTATGTGCGTTTCCTGGACTTGGTGGCTTTGGAGCTGCTCTCTTGGGATTCAATGATAATCTTCTGAATAAGGAAGCATCTTTTGGTTGATCGCCAAATGTATCCTGAACGGGACTTGAAATCAACACCTTGGTATCTGCTATCGAAACCCTCTTTTTATTTGTTTCTTGTGGGTTCATCTTATCATCGTGACGTTTTTCACTTTCCATACGTTCTTCGTCTTCACCACTAAGCGGTACACGAGGTGATCTAGGCAAAGTTGTGCTGAAAATACCAGTTGAGTATCTTGATTTCTTCATACCAGTTGAAAATGAAGATTCATTGTAACCACCTCCAACGGGGCTCTCACTCGACATCTCTACTAGGGAATAATTGCTGCTGTGTGGCTCGGCAACAAATGAGCTTCTGGAATCATTATCATCATGTTCGTCGTCATCATTATCGTCGCCATCATCATCACGACCAGCCCCATGGTATTGTTCATCAATTCCTTCCTCCTCTTCTCCATTTCTGTCCTCGTCCCCTTCTAGTGTGGCTTCATCTTCTCCAGTTGAAACGTTCTTGATCAAGGTTTCTTTGGAATCAACAATACTTGGTTTTTGCTTACTTATTTTGCCAATATCAGCAACTCTTGAGCTTATGAGGTCAAAATCAGACAATTCATTTTCCAATAAGTTACTATTACGGTTGATTTGTAAGTGTGTCAGTGGGTTGTACGAATATTCAGTATCTGCAGTACTGGCATCCGAGTGTTCTTCATCAAAATCGTAGTTGCCACTATTACGCACTTGATAATGCCTATTTCTTGGAATATTGGAGTCATCATCTTCTTCAGAAGTTGGAATGGATATAAATGGTTTCTCACCCTCCCCACTTTCTTCATCTTCATGGATGGTAGTCGTCGTGCCTCTCATTTTAATGCCTAAGCCCAACACCGTTGACGATTTATTATTAGACCTTCTAACAACAGTGTTGGAATTGTTAAGTGTATTGTTCATAATGGTCCAATCACCTTCTTCATTAGCAACAGTATTGGATCTCAACAAACCTCCAAACGAAAATCTTGAAAACCTTGGGTTGGGGATTAATGAAATATTACCATAAGCTTCTTCGTCTTCTTCTGCTTCGGCGTCAACTTCAGCTTGTGATTGTGATTCTCTGAGCGACGATGGAACATGTTTTGCCGATGGTTTGACTTCGTCAATATCATTAAGCATCGATCTATAGTACGAACTTTGGGTACTTTGTCTTCTATTCAAGGGTTCTGATGCCACAGATTTCAAACTTTCCATTTCATTAAACTTTTCAATAGTCAAGTCCAGTTCTTTCACAATAGTTTCATCCATGATAATGCTTTCTCCATCATCAACAGTTGGTGCATGCAAATAACCAGTCAAATTTTTCGAACTTGAAGTTTTCAATTGGGAAGACAATCTACGGGAAGCTGATGGAGCCAAAAATGCCGACAAGTTCTTTGATGTGGAAGTCTTCATGTCACGAGAGAATCTCTTCTGGGAAGGTGCAACTTCGATACCAAATTTATGTAAAACCTTAGATGCATTATCATCGATACTAACACTGCTTCTATTCGAGCTTGGAGATCCGAACGTTTTGGCTCTTGATATAGGACTCGATCTTGGGTCTAACAGTGAGATAACTGATGGTGGAGCAAAAGCATCAGTTACAGAACGACGATTGTTTGCTAATAATCCATCGAAATCATGTGCACTTTGGTGTTTCTTCAATCGTTCAAGTGCAGATAACTGTTTTTCCTGTAACCTTTGTTTCTCTTCGAGTCTTCTTTCTTCTTCTTCTAATCTTAACTTCTCTTCTGCAATACGCTTTTTCTCCTTTTCGAGTTCCTTCTTGGCTTGTTCTTCCTGCTTCAATTTCAACTCTCTAGCGTCCATTCTTTGACGAACTTGTTCTGCAAGTTCTCTTTCTTTTCTTGCCAAAGCACTTTCTTTCCTCTTAATTGAACTGTTTCTAGAAGGAGGAAGTGAAGGCTGACGCTGAGGAGCCAAGCTTTTGGGTTTCATATTCTCTTTATCATTATCAAAAACTTCATCACAGATTAATTGGAAATTCAACAAAGATTGGTTTCCAAAAGTTCCCGTTAAATTCTCTTTGATTTGATTCTGTCGTTCAGTGTTCTTCTTGTTGACTCTTGGTTTGAGAACAGGCGCAGTAGTTTTTGGAAGTTGTGGAACTTTATCGTCAGCATTCGTTGGTGAGTTTGAATGAGTTCTTCGAGTAGATGATGCATTGGATTTCAATGATCGAGAGGACCCGCTTCTACTCTTTGATGTGAATTGGTTATTTTGGTGAAGCATTTTCTTTTTGGACGCCGACGTTGAAGCTTTGTGTTGCTTTGGAGTATTTGGTCGGTTTGTAATATTAGATAGAACATTTCCTTTATTAGAGGCAGATTTCTTTAATAAGGATTTGTTGGAATAAATTGATGACGATTGGGCGATCTTCTTAACAGTGGTGTGCGTTTCCCCAGTAACATGGTCGGTAACTATGGTTTTGACATATGACGTTGATCTTGGTATTGATTTAGAAGAATCCAAATCATTAATACTTGCAAACGAACTGGAGTTTGAAACATGTTCATTTCTATACTTCATCAACAAATAATAAAACATCTTCTCTGCACATCTGTTTGGCGATAATAAACGGGCGATGATGGTCCTTTCATCACAATTGTGGAATAAAACTGACAAATTTTTGAGGATTTCTTTATCAATCTTGTCAACTGATTCGATTGGTTTTATGTCAAGGTTGTGGATATCCAATGTGGTGGTTTGGGCATATGAAATTGATGGTTCTGGATATTTTGACAACAAAGGATGAGTCAAGATTGCGTCGATGGTGATACGTTCTTCTGGATTCACTTTTAACATCTTGGTGATTAAATCTTTCGCTTCGAAACTCAAATCCGATGGAATGTTGAATTTCCCGCTTTGAACTTTCAACAATAATTTTCTGATATTTTCATCATCAAAAGGTAAATGACCCGTCAACAATGCGAACAATATGATCCCACAAGACCAGATATCCGATGGTGCACCATGATAATTTTTACCAGCCACGATTTCAGGAGAGGCATAATGGGGAGACCCACAGGAGGTTTCCAATAACTTCTCTTTAACTTCTAATGCTGCCATTCCAAAATCTGCAACTTTGATGTTCTTATTGAAATCCAACAACAAATTTTCTGGTTTTAAATCACGGTGGCAGATATTAAATTGGTGTAAATAATTGATTCCATTGATGATTTGTTTGAAATAATTTATGGCTTCGAATTCTTGTAATTTTCCCTTTTTGATTAAATAATCAAATAATTCACCACCTTCGATATATTCCAATATCAAGTACAAGTCATTTTTATTTTCCCAAACGTCATAAAGACCCATAATATTTGGATGAGAGATTAATTTCATGATAATGATTTCTCGTTCAATACCATATGGTAACCTAGTGGCATCGTCGTTTTTACGTTTGTATTTGGGATTTTCCAATTTCTTGAAATTGGATTTGGGCACAATTTTGACTGCTGCTAGTTGACCGGTGGTTGTATTTTTAGCTAACCTCACTCGACCAGTTGATCCCCTTCCCAATGTTCTTCCTAATTTCCAAGGACCGATTTTATTCTGTGATTTTCTTTTCTTATTTGAATTGTTTGTATTTGTGGAAATTTGGGACAAACGTTTGGTGGCATTGGTTACCGATTGTACTACTTTATCGACATTTATAGATGAAGGGTACTCGGGAGGCGGTACGTAATCTTCAAATTGATGCGGGAATTTCTCATGAGCTACGGTTGACATGGCAGTATGAATGTTGAGAAGATGTTTTCTATAATTAAAGAATGAATTGTAGTTGGTTGTAGGTTAAACGAATGAATAGTGATTAAATTAAGGTGTGAATTAGTTGAAGAACAATTACTAATATTACTATAAGTTGAGTGTGTTTTGGCGAAATGAAAATTGGTGGGAAAAAGTGAAAAAGAGATTTTTCCAATACAATCTTGTTCTACTACTGCTTCTTCTTCGTCTTCTGTTCTGTTATGAGGATGAGGATGAGGATGAGGTTGATTTGGTGGTCGAGATGGATTGAATAGTTTTGTAAATTAAGTTTCCGCTGGAATTATTAACAGTGATGGAAATGGAAATTAGGGTTGGATAATGAGTGTTGTCTGGAAAGTTAAGGAAAAGAATGTGAGAGTTTTTTTGATTTTTTTTTTTTACAACAGCACTGGTAGAATGAATCGTGGTAAAACAAAGGGAGTAGTGGTAGTAAATGGGGGCGTAGAAGGAAGGAGCGGTGGAAGGAGCGCCAAAAAGAAAAAATTAGAAATCAAAACATTAACTGCAAGAGAAAACGCAGTAGTAAGTGCAGTAAGTGAAACGCAGTGCGACAGCAAAGAAAAAAAAAAGTTCGTGTTGTGTTGTGGTTGTATGGTGTCGTGTGGTTGGGCGTGTAATGTCAATATTACAAATCTAGACTATCTACACGCGGAACAACTGCTTTTGTGGTGGGGCAGGACAACGGAATGATCAAAAGCAATGAACATTGAAGTTTAAACAGAATACACTTTTGAACATTGTACTTGTACTTGTACTTGTAACTCTGATGCTGGAAGAGGGAAAGCGGCAGTTGTCATTATGTGTTATATGCCGTGGGATTTTGTGGAACTCATAGAACAAGAACAAAAACAAGTGTTTATTTATTTACTTTTTTCAACTTTGCACATCAAAGGAAAAAAACATTTGGCGTTTTTTGTGACCTTTTGTTTTCCGCAATTACATACAATAATTGCGCAGCCACTTAACAACCAACATCTCTCTTCACATCCATATCTTGCATCTAATACTCTACCCTACAATAGAACGCACAGATACGCGTAATACAATACGATGCACTACAATAGTATACACAACTCTACTATCAACTTCAAAGGAGAACTTCTTCCAATAATATAATAATACTCATAAAGAAGGACGTGTTTATTATTACTGAATTATCCTTGAAATATTATTTAATTCGCCGTTTCAAATAATGCAACCATCAGCCTATCCACAACTTCCACTCCTTCCACTCTTTCGTAGGCTTAAAAATATCACCTTCCCAATCAAACGATAACAAACAATAACAACAAGGCACCCGCGCAAGCAATACAATACTCATGCCCATGCCATGATTTGTGTTGTGTTGTGTTGCTTTGTAGGTTTGCAATTTCATTTAGCACCCATGACGTTTCAATTCAGCCTCAATCCTCCTCCGTGTAGTAATAACAAAATCCCACACATAAACTCGCCGAGGACAAACTTAAAATTGTACAAGAGAGAATCCCGGAAGTCATCTCATCTCATCTTCTCGTCATTATCCTCCCCAATTCTATAGTTTATGCAAGACTCTCAGGTGAAGACGCGTAGAATTATTAAGTGTGTAGCAAGAAAGAATGTTGCCGTAATTTAACGCTTTTGGGAACAAAATAATAATCCAAGCAAATCTCAGTAATTAAATGATTGAATAATAGAAGTTATTGGTGGGAGTTAATGCTCTTTCTATTACTTCTAGAGTTTTCGGTTGAAAGCAAATTAATCGTAGATTAAGGATTATTGTCGAGCAATTTCGTAAAGTCAATTAAAATGACAGCATTTTACAGAGAGTTTCTTGCAAAGTTTCCTCGATATTGATTTATCATGTAAAAACCAACTAGTTATGTCATAAACTACTTCAATTGTCCTTCTCATTGTTAAAAAATCAATTGTTTGCAAATAGTTGAGTTTCATCTATTGCTAAAAATGCTAGGAAATGTGCAACAACATAAATCCGGGATCTACCTTTATGACCTTACACAATTTCCTTTAGTAAATCAAAGATTTCACAGTACTGCATATTGTGTACTAGGTACTGCACAATGCTTCGCTCAGAAAAAGAAAAAAATTCTGACATGTGTCCATCCCGTACTTTGTCGTCTACTACCGTGCGTCGTCCCCGCCCTCTCCTCATGCCCTGACGAGTCCGCGAAGTTGTCATTCATTACGACCCAAACTACTTCCATCCCTCGTGCCACAAACTGAAGAAAAAAAACTTAATGGACGAACAAAAAACAGGGAAAATTTTTCTGTTTCATTATTCACTTCCCCCCATTCAGCACCCAATGAAAAGTTATAAAAAATTTTCCCATTGAACAACTGTTCTTCCTTTCTTTCTTCTTCTTCTTTTCTTCTTTTTTTTTTTGATCTTTACAACTAAACAATTCCAATTACAATGTCTGACGAAAGAACTTTTATTGCTATTAAACCAGATGGTGTCCAAAGAGGTTTAATCTCTTCTATTTTAGGTAGATTTGAACAAAGAGGTTATAAATTGGTTGCTATTAAATTGGTTCAACCAACTGAATCTTTATTAAGAACCCATTATGAAGATTTACAATCCAAGCCATTCTTCCCATCTTTATTATCTTATATGTTGTCCGGTCCAGTTTTAGCTACCGTTTGGGAAGGTAAAGATGTTGTTAAACAAGGTAGAGCCATCTTGGGTGCTACTAATCCATTACAATCTGCTCCAGGTACCATTAGAGGTGATTTCGCCGTTGATATGGGTAGAAATGTTTGTCATGGTTCCGATTCTGTTGAATCCGCTAACAAGGAAATTAACTTGTGGTTCAAAAAGGAAGAATTGGTTGAATACAAACCAGCTTTGTTTGGTTGGATCTACGAATAGATGTTTTGGAATTTATTAATTGAGTCTAGCTCATTATGTATAAATTATATAATTATTCAATAAAAATTTAACCCATTCTATTTATACTTACTATAATAGCCCATTCAATTACAAATATTCTTCAAAAAGAATGTCGCCATTAGAATGTCGTGAAAAATTTGAAAAGTTATGTCGGCACATTGATTGTGTGAGTTGCGTAAAAAAAAAATATACGTTGGATATCAAGAGTGTGCCTATCAACTATCATAATAAAACAAGAAGTCCAGATTTTAAAAAAATAACACAATGGCATCGATAGAACAAGACGATCTTTTTAATGTTGAAGATGAAGAAGATATGGAAGATGAAGAATTAGATGTTCAACAGCAGGAGGATTATTCAATGGAAATTGATGAACCATCAAAACAGGAAGAAGTTAACCAGGACGAAGATGAAGAAATGATGGAAGGTGATTACGATGAAGATCAAGAAGGCGAGGAAGGAGAAGAAGGAGAGGAAGGTGAAGAGGATGAGGATGAAGAGGACGAAGATGAGGAAAATGAAGATGAAGAAGAGGAAGACGAAGAAGAAGAAGAAGACGAGGAAGAGGAGGAAGAGGAAGAGCAAGAGGAAGAGGAAGAGGAAGAGGAAGAAGAAGAGGAAAACGACGAGGACGAAGAAGAAACTGAAGAAAGTAATGTAAATGTATCTACAGCAATCACATCTCCTCGAAGTAAAGAACAAGACGATAATAATAATAATAATAATAAACTAATATCTGAAGATCAATTACCTTCTACATTAATTGAAGAAAACAAAGACGAAGATGATGATATACTATTAGGTGAAGAAACAAATGAAGAAAATAAAGAACCTAAATCAGAACCAACTACCGACGAACTAGAATCTAAACCACAATCAGAAGATAAAAAGACTGACGAAGATAAAAAGGCTACCGAAGAAGAAAGACATGACGAAGGAAAGAAAGGTGATGAAGAGAAAACCGCTATTGCAAATGAAGAAAAAGAACCATCACCTGAGAAACAGCAAGATGAACAGGAACAACCATCAAAAGAACAAGAGCAACAGCCAAATAAACGAGATCAAGAGAAACAAGTATCTGGACATCCTCCGGAACCTTCAGAATCTCTACCATCTCAACCACGACCACCACCAGCAACAACAACAACAACTGCAACAACGGCAGCCAAAACATCTGCAACAGAGCAACCAGACAAATCAACCATTGAAGAATCAAAAGATAAAGAACATCTAATAGATGATATTCAAGAATCAGAAGAAAATCAAACATTTCGACAACGTATCATATCCAAAGCACGTCGATCCACAGAATTTGATATTATCCCACAAGTTGCCATACCATATACATCCCAATGTCATTCATTAGCCTTTACTCTGGGTCCTAAATGGATATTAACAGGAGGAGAAGATGGATTTATTAGAAAATATGATTTTATTGCATCCATACAGGGGAAATCACCATTAACAATGGCACAAAAACATAATTTATTAAGTGATTCCTTAACTAATGCCGGTGTGATTTGTTCATATTGGGAAAATGAACAACCATTAACTAGAAAACAATTAATGAAACAAAATCCAAAATTAAAAGATAGTGATTTTTCAACAGGTAGTGTTAGTTATGAACCTAAAGTAAATCCAGTATATTCATTAGATGCTGAGAGGAATGGATATTGGTGCTTATCGGGATTATTAAGTGGTGGGATATCATTATATACAATGAGATATAATGAAGGTACTATTCATCATTATTTCCATCATGGATCCAAGGAAAATAAAAAGAGAGGTCATGTTGATGCAGTTTCGGTATTGAAATTAAATCAAGATCAAGATGGATTTTTAAGTGGATCTTGGGATAAAACTATTAGACAATGGGATTTAAATACCGGGAAAACTATAATTGAATATGCTGGAAGTTCAGGACAAATTTCAAATATTCAATTCCGACCTGACGGATTAAGTGATATTACATTCACATCAAAACAAGAAGAAGAAGAAGTAGAGCAGATGAAACTTGATGATAGTATCAATGGTATCAATGATAACAATGACAAGAATGATGATATTGATTCGCTTTTCGGTGATAATGATGATGACGATGATAATGACAATGTTGATGAGGACGGCGATCATGATATGGACGGCGAATCCAAATCGTCTTCTTCTGAACAAATCAGGAAAATCCATGAATCCACCGATAAACCACACATAAACAATGGAGCATACAGCACCACCCATTTAAATTCCAGTATATTCATGTCATCAAGTATAGACGGTACGATTAACATATGGGATATACGTACCCATAATCCCGTGATTCGATTAGGTATATCAGAAAACACGCCACCTTGGTGTATGACTTCATCATGGTCCAATAATGGGGAGTTTATATATGCCGGTAGAAGAAATAGTACAATTGAAGAAATATCAATTAGGATGCCTCATAAAAGGAGTAATTCGGGACATCATAAGGATACTATGATACCTAATATTTCTAAATTATTACAATTTCCCAAAATTTCAGGTCCTGTTAGTGCATTATCGACTTTACCTAATGATGATTTCTTATTATGTGGATCAAATGATAATATTCGATTATATAATTTAAAATTATATGATGATACAAATCATAGTAGTACTAACCAACAGGGACAGGGACAGGGCCTAGGTATGGGTGTGGGAGATAGGTTGAATAATTCAAGTGTTAAGAAAAAACAAGCAACGCCGTTTTTAATCATACCAGGTCATCATGGTGGGATATTATCACAATTATATGTTGATGAAACTGGAAGATTTATGGTTAGTTCAAGTGGGAATCGTGGATGGGGGCATGGTACATTTACTGATAGTGTATTGATTTATGAAATTGATTTCCAATGATATAACAAGAAGACAATCAATGTGAAGAAAGAGATAATTACAGACAATTCTTACCATAACTGAAATATATATATATATTTGTATTTTTAATAGAACAAAGTAAAAAAAAAACAAGACAATAACTGTAACAATAATTAAAAAAATCAAAATCAAATCAAAAATAAAACCAAATAAATAAATAAAATAAATATGTAAAACGAATCAAATAAATAAGTAAATCAAAAAAAATTCAACGAAATGAAAAAAAAACTTCAAAAACTTAATAAAAATCATCCTTGGAATCCATATAATGTATTTCTAACATTTCCAATTCCAATATTCCCCAATATCCCCCCTCCTTTACCCACACTACCGATATAATCATTATCAAATTGTGAATTTTTCACCAAATAAACCACATTATTAACATATTCTTCCATATCACATCTAACTATCTTCCCAATTGAACTTAATGTATATATGGGTTCATTTGTAATTATCCACCGAAATCCCTTGGATATATTATTTAGGAAATTATGATAATGGGAATTATTATATTTAACCAATATGAAATGAATCATAATGCCAATAAATCCAATTGTTATTGAAATTCTAAATAAATTGTTTGTTGATAATAACCAATCTTTATTTCTAATCACGACTTTTTTATTCTCATCGTTATCCTTATTATCGAGATCAACATTGTCAATAATCTCATCATTGTTGTTATCATTGGAAATTGAGTCTGGATTATGGAAGAATTTCTTGAATAATGATGAGGATTTAATTTTATGTAATGACGACGAAGTAAGTGAACTTGCTAATGTTAATGATGAAGCTAACAGATTATCACTTGATTCAGTATCTTCATATTGCATGGATTGAATTGAATGTGATAATGATTCCGATGCTTCTTCTTCTTCTTCTTGTTGTTGTTGATGTTGTAATTGTTGGAAAATTTTCTTTTGATGATTGGCATCATCGATTGATTGACGTGATATTTCATTGTCTTGTATGGTCATTAATTCAGTCAATTCATCTTGCACAAGATATTTGGCATATTTGGTGAATTTTTCATGTTTAACAATAGACAAATTGGAAGAATTACATAAAACGGAATGGGAATTATATTCTTTAAACCATTTATTCCAAGTAGTTTCAATATTTGTCAATTTATCACCATCATCATCATCAATGGGATAATTTTCCAACAATTCTTTTGTTTTATTTAATATTTTAACCAATTCACAATCGGTCAATTCTTCAAATAGATTTTTGGGTGATATATTAGTATGTACCAAATCTTGATCCACATGATTAAATTCAATTTCATCATCTTCCAACCCCAATTTGGACCAAATTTTAGGTTTAAATATTAATAAACTTGCCACATAAATATATACATTTATCAACACGGAATTATAACTTAAACTGAAATCCCATAATGTTAGAATTTGATTAATATTTGTTAAATCATGGGAATAAATGGTTAATATACATGATAATCCTTGATAAAATTTATAATCATAATATATTCCTTCTGAATGAATAAATGAATTTGAAGTTTGTTTAATTAATTCAAAAAATTGATCATCAACATTTTCTAAAATAGTTGGAATTAATTTTAAATGATCAATGGATAAGTTTATATCTGCCAACATATAATCTCTTAAATGGAAAATTGCCAAATATTCCAACATTTTAAATGCCAATTCTTCATTAATCTTATAATCATCAACATCTTGTTCCTCCTCGTCAACGTCTCCATTGGTGTTAAAATCATCCAGTTTATCATTCGGTATATAACACACTAATAATATAATACTGGCAATATCATGAAACCCTTGATAATAATTCAAACAGGGATATTTTCTTAATAATTTTATAATTAAATGAGATAGTTTTGTTTTCAATTTTTCAATATCATTAGGAGTCAATATGGTGGCATATGAAGAAGATGATGAACCCAAATACAGGAATGATTGAATATGATTCAAAATGGTGAATGATCTTTGAATATCTAATTTAACTTGATCTTCATCTTTATGTGGTGGTAATTCAACATATTTTAAATCATCAAGAAATAAATCCGGTGAAATTTTTAATAAATTTGTGCTTAAAATATGTTGATTTTGACGTTGACTTGTGGGAGTTGACAGAAACGATCTGTCAAACATTTCTTCTTTCTTCCCATTACCATTATCAACTGGATGCCGTATGGATTCTGAAGTTGTTGTTGATGCCGTGGGTGTTGATATCGCAGGAGGAAGATAATCAATTCCTAATAATATGGGCCAAATTTTACATCGTAAATCATTATTAATCAATCCATCAGTTGATCTTGATAAATCAGTTAATAATTCCAATATTTCCAATTTATCATCTTCTTTAGTTATAGTATTATAAATTTCTCTAACTTTCAAACTTTTAATATGATCATTCAATGGCAAATCATCACTATCCAGATATAGGGATTTACCTAAATAGTCTATATCCATGGATTGCAGATATTGAACCTCCGATGCAACCATAGACATGTTGTGATGGTTATAATTGTAGGAAATCTAATGGTGAAGGGTAATTCTTTTTTTTTTTTTTAATATCTTTCGGGATAATGGGAGATTGAAGATTAGTTGAAATTTTTTTTTTTAAACTAGTGATAGTGATAAGTAGTATATTTCTTTTTTCTTTTTCTGTTAAGATTGAAATTGAAATTGAAAGAGATAGAATTGAGAAGATGGTTGAAAATGTATGAATTGAATAATTTTTGTGTTATTTTTTTAAAATATTGTGTAAAGAAGAAAATAAAAATGATATTTTCCACTCATAAATTAAATAAAATGAAATAGCATAGTAATAATTAGCATAATAAGTATAATAGAATTGTTAAACTCTTCTTCATTTTTTTTTTTGGCTTTTTTCCCCCTTGATGTGTTATGTTTTAGCAGATGATACACGACCTTATCATTAGTTCATTAAAATCACGTGACTTATAGTAACCACCATAGTTTCCCATTTCTCCAATTGGTTTTTAATTTGATAATTGTGGCATCAATTTGATAATTACCACCAATATAAGAATAAGTAGACTGTAGGTTGAATAGATACATTTTAATGTAGAAGAGTAATCATTAGATAGAATGCTACACGGATATTAAGAAACTACAATTTATTAGTTTGATAATCATCATTCCATCATATTACGATACATCAATAATGAGTAGACTTCGTGAGATGAAATTGATGCAAAAAAAAAGATAAATTAGAAGGTATGAATTTAAACTCTGTGGTTTCGGCTCTTATTTTTTAAACCACAACCAATATAACATCATATTGATGGGAAAACGTAAAAAAAAAGTGAGAATCAACGGAATGTGCCATGGATTAGCTAGATGATCGTGGAATATAAGTTCTCAAAACAAGTTATTTAGTTACTTTCGGTGGTTGCTTGGTTTTCTTTACTTTTGCAAATTCTGTTAAATTTTTCAAGTCTATACCATCAATTAGGGCCTAAACCATCTTATTTTCTTGTAAGTAGGTGTCACACATTCAACCAGTAACAAATCAAATACCGCCTGAAAGACGAAAGTGTAACAGCTGGGCATTCACATAACAACTTTGGAAGATACTATAATTAATGCAAGTGATTACCCAGCTCATACATAATAATTTTGAAAAAGATACAAGTGAAACTATAACTGACGAGTGCATATTCGTCGTATTATTGGTGTAACATGTGCATTATTAAAAGGATAGAGAGGACAAAAGAAAAATATTAAATAGGAATTACGTGGGGTTAATTAAAGGAATAAACGGATCAATAATAAGAACCAAAATCGTTCCCCAAACTGACTTTCCATTCCCTGTGAATGAGTCAGCTTGCCCATATCTGTAAATAAGAGGAATATATCATATTGGATACTAGTGTAATTAGACTCCATTAAGAACATTAGTTTATTAGAATAACGTGAGCTTCTTAGCACTAAATAGTTATTACCTGAGTGTGTGATAGTAGGTTTTCCTACATTCTAGGTCTTTCAAACCTTTAGAAATCAACATATCAAGATGAAGCGTCGTTTTCTAAATATACTTTAATAAATGCCCAGTTTAACATGGCATCGAGAACATGAAGAAGTTTCTTGATTTTCATATTTTTATTATTGTTGTATTAATTTTATAAGGAAAAGAAATCCAGTCAAGTGATCGTTACATAAATACACATATAGTAAGATAGTTTCCGCAAGTGTAAAATTAGAGTGATTGAAAGATAAAGTTGCATAGTTTGTGGATACCTCTTTTAGTGGCAGGTGTAGTTGTTATAGTTGATCGGTGATGTTAATCTTATCGCTATTTTATCATTCTAGTTTGGAAAATCGGACGGAAATGGGTTTTACCTCCTTTCAAACTCGATATCTTATGGTACCCCCCCTTAGCACCACTTGCAGTCTTTTTAAATTCAATTCACACAAGGGCGCCAGAATTGTATTAAAAATTAATGATCATTGGTATGAAAAAAAAAATAAGGTAAGTAGACTGTAGTCAATTTAGATCATAATTGGCCATGTTGCCAAGAAAGATAATTTAGGTATCGATTCAACCAGTAACCTCTTTGTAGTGGACATGAGAAAAGAGAAGAATCTACAGTGGCAAGTAACACAATAAATATATATTAACATAGGATAAAATTAATGAATGCTAGATGGTTGATGAGTGAAAGCTTAGTAGTAATATAATTCTCTCACCTGACTAGTATCGCGTCATTTCCAACGCATACAGCCAGTAACGTGAGGAATCTTTCTTTTATAGTATTCTTCGACCTGATGGGAGCATGACACAAAGCATACAGGTAATAGGCCGACTTAGAAATAAAACTCCATACGGTCTCATCTTGGATGATTCCAAAAAAAAAAAGAGTGAAAGTAAAAACCATACGAAATTTGTTCCAAGGAGAAAAAAATTCCCTCCCTTTATATACTTAAAATCAGTCGTGTACAATTATCAAAATGCCACATGCTTAAAAGTAATGCGCCTATAACAATACGCTACTCATGAAACCAGTAGTTAACTCAGCAGAATACTTACGAGGCTTATCCATAATTTCTTATGCGTTATCACCAAAACTTGAAATCTTTGTCCTTTTTCAAGTTGGCAAGATAAATTGACTCGTGTTCCTCTTTGCTTACCTCCGTCTGTCTTTTTCCCCCCGCACCGTCTAATTTCTCGTCTGATCATTTTGAGTTTGGAGCGAACAACCAATTGAACAGGCAAAAAAAAAAGAAAACCTGGGGTTGGAAAAGATTGCTCGTCTGTTGTTCCCCCCAACTCCAACTCAAATATCATGTCAGTTACCACCGCTACTCCAGTTGACGATTCTATTGAATTATCTTGGTCTGATGATAAGTCTTCCAAATATCATAATATCTGGTTAAGAGACAATTGTCATTGTTCCAATTGTTATTACACTTTAACCAAACAACGGTTGCTAAACTCCGCAACCATAAACCCTGACATCAAGGCCAACTCCCTTACTTTGAATGAAAATACCCATGAATTGACAATTATTTGGGATCAAGATGAACATGTCTCGAGTTATGATTTCCATTGGTTGAGATTACACTCTTATCGGCCTCGATTAATCCCCGTCAAGGACAAATTGCAAGGTGCTGATACGTTACTTGCACGAGAATTATGGCAAGTTAAGGACATTGAACACAATTTACCCAGTGTTGAATACGATGATGTTATGACATCTACTGATGACAATGAAGAGGCCATAAAAGATTGGTCGCTAAAGATTTGGAAACATGGATTTTGTTTTATTAATAATGTTCCCATTACTCCAGAAGATACTGAAAAATTATGCGAGAAATTAAACTATATTAGACCTACTCATTATGGAGGATTTTGGGATTTCACTTCTGATTTGGCCAAGGCAGATACCGCTTATACGAATTTTGATATCAGTAGTCATACCGATGGAACATATTGGTCCAATACTCCTGGTTTACAATTATTCCATTTATTATATCATGATGGAACTGGTGGGACAACATCTTTGGTGGATGCATTTAAATGTGCTGAGATTTTAAAAGAACAATATCCTGAAAGTTATGAAATTTTCATGAGAATTAAAATCCCTGCTCATTCTGCTGGAGAGGAAAAAGTTTGTATTCAACCAGATGAATCAAGACCTATTTTCAAACTTGATGAAAAGGGGGAATTGTTACAAGTGAGATGGAATCAAAGTGATCGATCAACCATGGATAATTGGGAAAATCCTGCAGTAGATGTTCCGAAATTTTACGAAGCTATTAGAAATTGGGTCAAGATTATTAGTTCTCCAGATAATGAAATTTTTTATCAAATGAAACCTGGTCAATGTTTGATTTTTGATAATTGGAGATGTTTCCATCTGAGAACAGAATTCACAGGAAAGAGAAGATTATGTGGTGCATATCTTGAAAGAGATGATTTTGTAAGTAGATTGAAATTATTAGTTTTGGGTAGACAAAAAGTTTTAGATGCCATATAGTCCAATATGTGAACGCATATATATAAATATTTCTATTTACATTTAAACAAAGATTGGAATGTTGTCCCAGTCCCATGGGTCGTTGAATCTCAAACCAATGTCCAATTTAGCAATATCTTCAAGATCTTCTTTGGTCAAATCAAAGTCAACTACGGACAAGTTTTGAGCCAATCTGTCAGCACTGTTTGATTTTGGAATAACAGCAATGTTTCTTTGAGTAGCCCATCT
>JAJLZW010000173.1:0-21339 GCA_030572435.1 Candida labiduridarum | reverse complement strand
TAGCCATGACAATTAAGGCAAATCCATCCTACATCAAAACCAAAGAAGATGCAGAAGTCTTTATTTCCACGTTCGATAACTTCCTTTTGGATTGTGACGGGGTGATCTGGTTATCAGAAACGTTAATCCCAGGAGTAAGCGACTTCCTTAACTACCTTGACGAAAACAAGAAGAACTATGTCTTTGTCACCAACAATTCGTCCAAATCAAGAGAATCCTATTTGAAGAAATTCCACGAACTAGGACTCATCGTGGCCCAAGAACAAATCTACACAACAGGTTATTCGGCAGTGTTGGAATTGCAAAGGTTGGGGATCAACCCAGGAAGCAAGGTCTGGGTGTTGGGAGATGAAGGTATTGAAGAAGAGTTGCGCATTGAAGGATATCTCCCTCTTGGAGGCAGCGATCCAGCATTGAACGAAGAGTTCTACCCCAAGCACCCGTTGCTAACCATTGACCCTGAAGTGCGAGCAGTGGTTGCTGGGTCCACCACTGCATTCAATTTCCTCAGATGCGCCACATCGTTGCAGTACTTGATGCACGACAACAAGAGCTTGCCTTTCATTGGGACCAACGGAGATCGTAACTATCCTGGGTCGTACGGGTTGATATTGCCCGCTGGTGGGGCATTGGTCGAGCACTTGTCGTTTTGCTCAGACAGGAAGTACACCAATGTTGGCAAGCCAGACGCGGTGTTGGCCGAAACCATTTTGACAAACACTGGGTTTGACAGGTCGTCGACTGTGATGATTGGGGACACGTTGACTTCGGATATTAAGTTCGGCAATGATTCTCGATTGGGTGGTGGTCATGGAACAATGTTGGTGTTATCCGGGGTCACTAGCTTCAGTGACTTGAAGGAGTTATTAGAAAAGCCTCACCATTCTGAAGAACAGGAGAGTTTGGTTCCCAAGTTTTTTGTCGATTCGTTGACGAGATTGATACAACTTTTGGTAGAATAGAGTAGTAGCGTATAGATTGGGGTTGATAGACTGTGTATTTGTGTTCGAGAAATATATAGATATATATATATATATATAGCATATAGTGATGATTCTATTAATGCATTTCTTCTCATTGATGAGTGTTCAAGCCCTTTGGTTGGGCCACGATAAAAAGCCGCCTTCGTGATATCACACCCACAAAAAAAAAAAAATTAATTAGGCGATTCCTTCTCCCATCTTCTTTAGCCATGCTACGGACAATAATCCGCAAGAGGATCCTTTATGAACCAAATTTAACAGTTGATCGATATTTATCTAAATATGTTTCACAACCTCAAGAAACTGCATCATCATCATCATCATCTCCAGACGAAGTTCAGTCAGCGATTGTTGAACGGATGAAACAAATCCTAGAAGAAAAGATCTCCACACAATCATCATCCACATTAACAACCATGAAGAATGCCGATAATGGACTAAAAGAAATCCTAGAAAAGTACGACACCACTAAACCTACTTCACTACCCAATCAAAAACAAGCAGCAGCTTATATCAAAAGTGAACCCTTGTTGGCGCATAATAAACATGCGAAAGACATTTATAATTCACAACCTTGGACAGGCAATGAATCAACTTATGATTCGAATCTAAGAATGATATTGGATACAAAGCCAAAAGCAAAGCCAAGTCCAATTAACCCTTCTTTGAATTTCGGATTGCAAAGAAAACGGTCGAATAATGAGAAATTAGCCGTGGCACGAGATGTTTCATTAGATTATAAAATCAATAAAACTAACAACAACAATACCAATAGCAAAAAGGATGACGATGATGGATTTAGGGAAATGTACAAGGAGAAATTATTAGGACCATCGATGTTAATCAATCACAATGCAAGTTCAGTTGATTTTGTTGAAAGTTTAGTAGGTAATAGAATTAACGCTAGTATAAACCAAACCACGGGGAAATTTGACGGTAATGACATGAATAAGGTTCGAGGTAAACCTTTGGATAAGGACCATTTGAAGAATTGTACCGATTCGAATTATTTCATGAATCAAATTTTGAAAAAACAAGAAGTGAAACCAGTTTGGATTGAAAATCAACTAAATTTACAACGCAATATTAACGATTTTCGAAGAAAGATCGATGAAATGTGGTTCAGATGGATACTTTATGAATCTGAAATATCTCATATTGTTCAAAGTGCTACTATTGTTGAAACCATCGAGAATTCTTTTGAGAGGAATATAAGTAGATTTACAACTAGGGATATATTCGATGTATTGCATGAGTCAGATTTAAAATATATTGGAATGAAAGTGGAATTGTTGAATCAGGAAATAAGAAATTATAATCTACAATGTCCATCTATAAGTGGTCATAAATTTAAGTTGCAGAAAGATAAAGAAATTATGGAATCATATTGGAGAACGTTGGAGAATTTCCCTACTTCATTACAAATCTGGTTTGATAAACATAAAACTAGGAAAGATTCCAAGAGAGTTATAATGGAATATAAAGATAAAAGAGGAAGTGGGTTTTTAAATCTATGGGGCGATTCTGGAAGAGGAACTCCGCAGGATATTCATGTAAATAGAGACGTTGATACCAAGTTACACGTGTGGAAAGCTATTAAGGATGTGTTTACATTAAGCAAGTGATATTAACATAGTTAGTCTACACTAAATACAATCTGTATATTATATAGGAAACGAGAATAACGAAAAATGGAATGAATCGTGAAAGTTCAGGCACTTTAATAACTTGCTTTTTAGCAGCTTCTTCTAAATTCTTGACAAACTCTTTACTTGTTTCATCTCTGGAAAAGTTTTCAAGAACTCTATTATATCCATTGTCGCCAAGTTGTTTCTTGATTGATTCATCAGTATCATTATAATATTTAATCATGATTTTGGCCCATTTCTCATAATCACCAGGTGATGTAAACCCAGTAGCGTTATCCAAATTTTCTCCATCATAATTAACCACAGTTTCCAATGGACCACCAAAATTAATTGCCAACACGGGGGTCTTGTACAACATACTTTCGACTGGCACAATTCCAAAATGTTCCCTTCCAGGAGTGTACAACAACAATTCAGTGTGCTTCAATAATGACGTTTTTAACGAACTTCTAATTGATGGTAGAAACAAAACATCTGTAGATGGTGGCATGACAATTAGTTTGCCTCTGATGGTGAAATTGGTTAATTTCAATTTATCGCACAAAGAGCACAATTCTTTTAAATATTCAACATTCTCTAAAACTCGAGCATCGTATCCTCCAGCAATTACCAACCTTGGTTTCCCAGGAATTAATTTCTTCAGTTTGGTAAATGATTGAATGGCCAATTCGATATTTTTAGCTCTCTCAAACCTGTTGATGGATAAGAAATAGCGTGAATCTTTGAAAAATTTCTCAACTTCTGCATCACAATCAGAATCTTCTATAATTTCTGTATCCACACAAGGATATATCACACCAGGATTAACACTGTTCAAACGTTTGAACGTATCGTAAAATATTTGTTTGGTGAAGTTTGAGTTTACCACTATTTGGTCACTCCATCCGGTAGTCCATTCTTCAATAAAATCAAATGGGACACGATACAAGCTCTTGATGAAACTCGACCTTTTGGCCAATAATTGATCGGGGAAATGGCAATAGAACAAAATCCGACAATGTGGGGAGCTAAACAAACTCAACAAGGGAACACAAAAGGATAATTGATCAACGACAAAGAAATCATACTGTTTGATTTCACCAGATATGATCAACGACAAGACTAAATAAAATTGTCGTAATATGGCAAACAAGATATGAAATTTCTTTAAAAGATTTGCGGGTAAGAAATCACCATGAACTGATACTTTGAGTTGACCACTGCTGACTTCTTCAAAACAATGGGTTAGATCACAATGTGAGGTGTATATAATGATTTGATTTCCCAAGTTTTGCAAGCCCACGGCAGCATCAACAACTAATCTTTCAGCACCCCCAATTCCCAAATCTGGGTGAACAAATGCAATCTTGTACGATGATTTCTTGGACATGATAGTTCTGCTGAAATGAAGTGTGGTGGTGTGGTAATAGGAAAGAAATCCTTATGGGTGTTGTTTCCTAAATCAATTGCAATTTGCTGCTCGAGATTTCGCATCGTGGGTTTCTCTTCCGGTCAGTGTTCTCCGTTGCTACGCGAGTTTCTGTTTTTTGTTGTAACCACAGAGACACGAGAGAGAAACAATTACAGCCACGCAGAAAAGAAAAAAATTTTACTTCGTAGAAGTACCGCGTCTAGCTCCGTTGCAAGGCGAGACGACGCCAGACAATGGTGTCGTCATCGTACTATAAACTCAAATTCCTATCTCTTTAAATCAAACAACCTTATAAACACATACTTATGTTGAAAAGAACAAAAGGAACAGGACCTTATTTTTTTACCTATCTCGGTTTATCTACGTATGTTAAGGTAATTTTGGGCGGATCCTTTCGCCAAGCGGCTAGACGTTTGGCCACAAGACGTTTCCAAGCTTTCGCTTTCGAAGTCCTGTAAGTCGTGAGACGAAATTCAACTAATGTTTTGATTTTCAATAAGGAAGAAATATCACTGCTTCCAATAATTCCTATATTTAAGTATAGGAACTTCAATGCTATCAATTTAGCGGCAATCTTGCTCCAATTAGGAATGAAATAACGAGGGTTCAAAAAATCAATAGTCAATTTTGTCAATTTTTGAAAATTAAAAAGATTGGTCAAACTCTTTGAACCGCAAAACAAATAGTACGTTTTCAAATGTAATCTAGTAAATTGAAAGTTTTTAAAACACGAATTCTGTTCCATTCCTTTGATAGTGAATTGAAAATTGGTGTTTTTGACACTCTGGAAAAACCGTTGTTGTGAAATATCCCGCCATTTGACAAACCCAGGAAACTTCTTCTTATACCTCTTTAAAATATAGGAATACCAACTCAACATAGTATCTTTCTGTGTTTCTTCTGGCACTGGTTTTCTATGCCAATCGTCAATTTCCACTTTGGTTTTCTCCGTATTGGTATACCGGAAAATAAACGGGTAAAGAAATAACGGCACCTGCCACCTATCATTATTCAACTCGCAACACCTAAATTGGAAGATGGATAGGAATCGAATATCAATCTTTCTTTGATTCACCAATTGTCGAAGCGATCTAGCACACATCATGTTTTCGTCAGTAGTAGGGGTGCATTCAATGTAGACAACTTTATCGCCTGGGAAAAGATTCACTTCTAAATATTTGAGCTCGGACGTATTGAGCAGGAAAAAGAAGACTAGCATCAAATCGGGAACAAAGTTTAGCACTTTTAGAATCAATTCATCAGGAAATTTTAATAGGGATTTTGTAATTATGGCATTTTTCAAAAGTAATTGAAAGGTATTCGCTTCAAGAATTGGGTTTATATGAGGTGATGTAGTAGATAATATTGGGGGTTTATTGTTCAGTAATAGTTTACGTAACTTAGTCATGATCAAGATCGTTTACAATGCCTAAGAATTTGTATCTTGAAGGGTAGGACGAATTATGTTTATATAATAGGGAAACTTTTTTGGGCAGAATGAAGATCTTCTAATTTCCCTAAAATGGGTGCAAAAAAAGAAAAAACACACACACACCATCTATTATAGTTTCCTCGTTTTATTTTCAAGATCTGGTTCTAGATTATTATGTGCGTACATAATATGTAAATTCGAATGAAAAGGGGACAAAAGAGGTTATATTGATGTTGCAATTTGATATCCCTGGCATCCAATTGTATGTATCCGATTTCGTAAAGGGGCCCAAATCAAACAAGCAGCTATTTAAGCAAGTTTTGAACCGGAAAATCTTATATTTCTGAATAAGAAACAAAGAAGAATACAAGCTTATTCATTTAACCCCTTTCTTGATAGTGTTTGTGGGTGTGCCATTCAATCAAAGCGTTCTTTGGTTAGTACAGAAATTCATCGCACACGACTTTACGGTTGTGTGCTGCGCAACTGATCAGTCCTTTGATCAAGGAAAAAAAGAAACCATATAAAATAAAAATTAATTTGAAAGCGAAAAATAATTAATTTCCATTTTTTCTTTTTAATTCCGTTTTTTCCTTTATCGAGTACCCATTATACACAATCATGGCTGCAGCAGTAGATACAAAAGCTGTTGAAGAACAAATCAATGACTTAAATATCCAATCGGAAAAACCGGTAACCACTAACGGAAACCAAGAGTCGGAAGATGAAGAAGAAGGCGAAGACGGATCGGCAACCACAGCTTCAGGAGGGGACAAGAAGAAAAAGAAAAAGAAGAATAACAAAAAGAAGAAAAAGAAGATTGTCTCCATTGATTCATCCTACCCAGATGGAGTTTTCCCAGAAGGTCAATGGATGGAATATCCATTAGAAGTGAATTCATACCGTACCACCTCGGAAGAGAAACGTTACTTGGACAGACAAGAAAACAATAAATGGGAAGACTTTAGAAAAGGGGCAGAGATTCACAGACGTGTTCGTCATAAGGCACAATCCAGTATTAGACCAGGAATGGCCATGACTGAAATTGCCAATTTAATTGAAGATTCCGTCAGAAACTATGCTGCAGCTGACCACACCTTGAAAGCAGGTATTGGGTTTCCAACTGGTTTATCATTGAATCATGTTGCCGCTCATTATACCCCAAATACCGGTGACAAGATAGTGTTGGCCAAGGATGACATTATGAAAGTCGATATTGGTGTGCACGTAAACGGACGTATTTGTGATTCTGCGTTTACCATGACATTCAATGAAGAAGGGAAATATGATAAAATAATGGAAGCCGTGAGAGAAGCCACTTACACTGGTATCAAGGAAGCAGGTATTGATGTGAGATTGAATGACATTGGGGAAGCTATTCAAGAAGTTATGGAATCCTACGAGATGGAAGAAAATGGCAAAACTTTACCAATCAAATGTATTAAAAACTTGAATGGCCACAATATCGGGGACTTTATAATCCATTCAGGTAAATCGGTCCCAATCATTGCCAACGGTGACATGACCAAGATGGAAGAAGGAGAAACTTTTGCTATTGAAACTTTTGGTTCTACTGGTAATGGTTACGTCATACCAGAAGGGGAATGTTCGCATTATGCCATGAATGCTGGTGTTGAGCATTTGAAAGCACCATCAGAAAGATCCAGACAATTGTTGCAAAACATCAAAGATAACTTTGGTACCTTACCATGGTGTCGTAGATATTTGGAAAGAACTGGGGAAGAAAAATACCTCTTTGCATTGAATCAATTGGTAAGACATGGCATTGTGGAGGAATATCCACCAATTGCTGATAAAAAGGGAAGTTATACTGCGCAATTTGAACATACGATATTGTTGCACCCACACAAGAAAGAAGTTGTTACAAAAGGGGATGATTATTAAGGGTTTTTGTAGATATATAGAGGTACAAATGTAATTGTAAATGTAAGTGCAAGTGCAAGTGTATGTGTACGCGTAGGTGCAAATTTTGTGTAAGTTGCAATAAGAACAAGAGTGTAAATTCCGTTTCTTGCAGATATGGAGTACTTGAAACTTGTGTTTGTATCCCAGTCGTGTAGGCGTGTATGCGTGGATCATGATATTGTTCATTTTGTATGTCCCTTTGTTAGACATTGGTTCGTGAAAGGTGTGTTCTTTTCTTTTGCATTATTTGGCTTTGTGTGGGATTACCCCTTTTTCTAGATTTAGTAATAAGATAATCAACCGAGGTCATGTGATTAACTATGAATTTCATTTGAGTTGCTTTACTGTAATTATTATTTATTAATTTTTTCAGTGGTAATTGTCTTTGTCTTCCACAAATGTACTTTTGTGTCTATTTCTATCTCGTGGGATCTTTAATGTGGGGAGCGAAGTAGCCAAGAAGCTATTTTGTATTGAATGTTCAACAATAGTTGGTATCGGTTATAAGTTGGTCTTGTTGTAAAAAGATGGAATTTTTGTGTGCAGAACAAGGGAAACAATTGGCAGCCGAGTATGGGTCTGGTCTGGTCTCATCTCTCGCGACAATCGACGTAGAGGATGGGAGGGGTGTAGTCGGGTGTGTGTTTGGTTAGTGAATATTGTGTCACAATGAAGATCCTACAGAGGAAGGGCAGGGTGGAGTAAAAGTCAAAGTCCAACGAGAACAATGGTTGTAGGATTCGTAGCAATGGTTGTGGTTGTGGTAGTAGTGGTGGAGTAGGGGTTTTCTTTTTTTCATGTGTCAATTTTCTTACTACCTGCCAATTGTTGAAACCCCAAAAAAAGCAAAAAAAATGTAAAAGCCCAGTGGTCAAGCAAAAATAAAAAATTACCCGATTGAGTTATGAGATCTATTTATCTTGCTTCTCCAGACCCAACAATCAATATATATATACATAGAAACAGTATCATTCCAATTCTATTAATTTTTCAATCTCTTCCTTTCTTTTCTTGTTCCGCTTCTCGCAATCTTACAGCACCACTTAGACATAGATTTATTAGAAAGTGCCTTCATCCCTTGTATCCTTCGTACTACCACTGAAATCACACATAAATAACTATCATTACTATTTGAGTAATAAGCAACTACATTCAAGTACATCCACAACTACAACTTTAAATTGACATCGTTTTTGTAGTTCTCCTATTATTTCACTCAAACATATTTTTACAACCCATCTGAAATATCAGCTGCAACGAGACAAAACACGCACCGCACTTCGTGAACAGCAAAAAAAAAAATCAACAAAAAATCTCATATCAAATAATTCCTACAAGACTTTTTCCTTTCATCAGATATCACCAAGTAATAGACAATGGAAGTTTCACCAAATACTTTAGAATTCACTGGTATGTATAAAATTAATCCCATCAATTGAATTTAGCAGAAATTTGGCCAAGGATAAACAGACAATCGTATTTTTTTCTTTCTCGCCTGGCGTAGCTTATTGACTCTGGCGTGTTGCTGTCTAATTCCCACATGAAATTTGGTTGCTTCAGCAACTTTTGAATGGATACTTCCTAATGGAACTTGGGTTTCGGTTGAGTGACATAGATTTATCTATTCATGTGCGAGGTGGAGTTCTAGCATTTATAGTCTCCAGTTTTCACGTCTGCCATATAGTCATTGTTCTGTCAAATGAAGATCTCGGTCTACCCCTTACGTTTGTTTTACTAACAATTTTTTTTTAATAGGTTCTTTTACCAAACAGACCACCGAATACTTAACTTTATCCAATCCTACAAATTCTCCGTTGGCTTTCAAAGTTAAGACTACGGCACCAAAGTTATACTGTGTCAGACCAAATGCCAGTATTGTTCAACCAGGTGATTCTGCTAAAATTTCCATCATTTTACAAGGATTTTCACAACCATTACCAGCTGATTACAAATGTAAAGACAAATTCTTGTTAGTTTCCTTGCCTGCTCCAAGTTCTATCGATCCAGCTAAGGTTGGTGACTCCTGGTCTCAATTAGAAGCCCAAAATAAATCACAAATGATTTCCAAAAAATTGAAAGTTAACTATGTAATTGGTCCAGATAAGCCAGATACTAACAACGCCAACATAAGCTCTCATCAAGCTCCAGTTCAACAACAACAGCAACAACAAGCTCCTGTGCAACAGAGTCCGGCTCAACAACAACCACAATACAATCAACAACCATCTCAACAATCCATTCCTCAACAACAATCTCATGCTGGTGCCATTGGTGGCGCTGCCGCTGGAGTTGCTGGTGCTGGAGCTGCTGCCGTTGGTTACAACCAAAGTCAGCAACACAATGGTGATAATTCATTCAACCAGACTGCCAACAGATCATTCGACACTTCTTCTGTTCACAATGGCTACAACAATAACCAACAACAACCATACGGCGGAGCTGGTTATCAACAACAACAGCAACAACAACCACCTCAGCAACAACAATTCCAACAAGGAGGTTATCAAGGTGCTGGTTACGGTTCTGGTGCACAAGCGGGCTCCCAACCATCTCCAGCTGTGCAACGTGAATTGGAAGCCTTGGCTAGACAAGTTCAAACTTTATCTTCCAAGTTGGATCAAAACGAAAAGACTGCTTCTAGAAATACTGTTTCTTCTTTGGTAGGAAGCGGAGAAGACGTCAATGGTGTTTCCTTGCCTGTTGCTTTGGTCTTGGTGCTTATTGCTTTCCTCCTTGGTTGGTTGGTGTTCTAAATAAGAGACTGTGGATTACAAAAAATTAACTTCTAGAGTTTGTATTTTGAAAAAACAAATGACTGATTGTGGAGAGAAATATATTCATCCCAAGGTTTTGTTGTACTGTTATTTTCTTGCTTCTGTTCTTTTTCATCTTTGACACTTTTATATACATATATATTGTTACTGTCATTATTACTTCTAATCGTGTTTCCCTTTCTTTTTTTAAAACCCATGCTCCTCTTTTAGCAAAATGAAAATGATAGTTTATCAAATGTTGACCAGAATTTGAGCACATCAAATTGGCGGTATGCTAGTTCAAGCAAGGCACGTACACTTTATATTTCAGCACACGACTTTCCAGCCTGTCAGTCTCTTTTTGCTCTTATTGTTGTTTTTTTTTGTCTTTTCGCTGTTTGTTTGGTATCACTCGCAATTTTCTCCAACTAGTTAATATTTTTTTCTCCTCCAAAGTCAAAACGCTAATTATAGTTACACTCAATCTAATAACACACACACATTGCGCAAGTTATTACCTTCTATGACACAACGACTTTAGCAGAACCTTATTCTGAATCCTGCTTGTCAACCCTTTTTCGTCCACTATTTTCAATCGTTTCAACAATTATATATATATATATATCTAATTTTTATTGGTTAAAAAGTTTTCAGAAGTTTTTTTTTTATTTTGGATATTGTCAACATAAGATAGTTATGGGTAGAGCTACAATTAAATCAGGTTCAATTAACCTATTAAACACTATCATAGGAGCAGGGATCCTTGCTATGCCATATGGGCTAAAGGCAAATGGTTTACTTTTTGGCTGTTTATTGATCCTATGGTCTTCTTTGACGTCTGCCATGGGATTGTATTTACAGAATAAAGTAGCCAAATATACCGATCAACGAGGCGCCGTCTCATATTTCAGTTTAGCACAATTGACATATCCTAATTTAAGTATTTTGTTTGACAGTGCTATATCTATCAAATGTTTTGGTGTTGGGGTAAGTTATCTCGTTGTTATTGGAGATTTAATGCCCAAGATTATGGAAAGTTTGAATGTAAATCCCGAACTGATATTGATGGCCAGAAATTTCTGGATTACTATTTTTATGGTTGTTATTGTGACGCCATTGTCGTATTTGAAAAAATTGGATTCTTTGAAATATACCAGTATTTTGGCCTTGTTTTCCGTTGTTTACTTGATATGTTTGGTCATTGTCCATTTCTTTGTCAATGATGTTCCTGTTGAAGAAAAGGTTATTGATTATTTCGGTCCTATTTCCATCAAATCTACCTTAAGCTCATTTCCAATTTTTGTTTTTGCTTACACTTGTCATCAAAATATGTTTGCTATTATTAATGAACTAAAACCAAGTGATTCGGAAGGTTCCCAAACCAGACAATCGAATTTAATTATTCGTAATTCCATTGCTACTGCTTGTATATCCTATTTGGTAGTTGGTATTTTTGGTTATTTGACTTTTGGAAACTCCGTCAATGCTAATATCATAACCATGTATCCTAGGAATTCTATATCTTCATTAATCGGAAGATTATGTATTGTCCTCATGGTTAGTTTGTCTTTCCCCTTACAATGTCACCCATGTCGTGGTTCCATCAACCATGTCATCCATTTCTTAACACATGGTGTTCAAGATTCGAAAATGAGAACCGTGGAAATTAATCGCCAAGGTTATACAACCTTGAATTCCGATATTGAAAGTTTACAAAGTATCGGAGAAACTTCCACGATACAAGATGAATCATTTATTTCTACAACTCCAGTGGAAGGTGCACAAGATACCGATGGTCATGATCCAATCATTGTGCCGTTAACAACTAAAAAATTTTACATCATCACCACGGTGATTGTAATTGCATCGTATCTTGTTGCCATTACTGTGAAATCATTAGCCCATGTTTTGGCATTTGTTGGATCTACTGGTTCAACTTCAATTTCATTTATATTACCAGGTTTATTTGGATATTTATTAATTAAACCTATAAATGGAAGTACATCTTTGGATACTTTGGAAAAATTCTGCAAATATGGAGGTTTGGCATTGGCCATTTGGGGTGTATTAGTTATGATTGTATGTTTAAGTGCAACGATTTTCTTGGGTGCCACCCACTAGATAGTCCTTTTTATTTGGTAGATGTATAATATTAGAACAAAATTTATTATTTACAATGTAAAAAGACAAACGACGATAATTTCACTTCGATACTTGTAATGTGGTCAATACGGGGAACACTCTGAGATCTTTATTGATTTCACTTTGGAATCTTTCACTAAGTTTACCTCTAATGTGTTTGGCGTCAAATTGGATCAGTTCATTGTAGTCAACAAGATCAATAATTTTCAAATTTCCAATAATTAACAACCGATAACCATGACCAAAATTGTAATACTGGATACTAATATTGATTGAATTTTGCTTGATTGTAATTTCGGTTGGGTATTTTAATGTGATATAAAAAAGATCAACATCAAGTTTTTTCAAACTTGTCCAATACTTGGAAAATTTGGCAAACTGATCGGTTATTTTTTCTGCAGGATCAATTGGGAACTTAATAGCCGATTGCATTAAGATTTTATTCCTGAACTTGTTATTTTCGATAGTATAATTGATGTTATTATTCGTGAAATCAAATTCAACTAGCAACGACTTGTCAAATAAAAACGAAATTTTCGTGTCGTTTAATTGTAAATCAGACAATTCCTCAATGCGTTTATATTTTGCATATATTGCTCTCATTTCATTATCATCAACTTTTTGACCTGCTTGTAGAGTCTGTAATTCATCTTGCAATTCTGATCTCATATCCACACTGGAATTCCAAGACTCTTTAACGTCGCTTAATTCCTCTTCTTTATCCACGATTTCTGTATCAAACTCAAGAATTTCTTGTTTAGCTTTAGCTACTAGCAATTTCAATCCTCGCAATTCTTCAATCGGTGACTTCCTGTCTGCATCTTTTGATAAAAGCAAGTCATTAAACTTGCGTTGCAATTGCTTTAAATGTTGCCTCGTTTTATCATACAATTGGTTAACTTTACCAATCGCAACAACAAGCTTATCCTTATCCGATCTCAAATTTTCCAAGTCAACATCAAGTTGTGAAATCAAACTTTCAATCAATTGACTTCTCCAATTGTACCAAGTCTTCTTACTTTGTAATCTTGCATAATCCGTAATCAATTGAATCTTAATATTAGTCAACAATTTCCCTCTTTCATCCAATTTGTAATACTTCCTAAATAGTATTGGATTGTGGGCATCAATACTCTTTTCAAATTCATTATAAATATCTCGACCAGTAACTATGTTCTTATTTAATTCTGCACAACAGAACTCATACAATTCCAACAATCCTAAGTGAGGGCGAGCTTTTATATAATCGTGAATAGTTGGGGATTTCCCAGTTGCAGTGATGCTTGATCTCGGGACTGTATTGATATCCAACTCCAAATTGTCGTAAAAATGAACTCCAATATCGTCGAAGAATTGAGATAATGTAACCGGTGAGTAATTCGGGTCTTCTTCGTCTTCTTCCATATCGACGTCATTATCATCTTCATCTTGAGTTATCTCCGCAAGTGGAATTGTTGTTGTTGTCACTCGTTCAATGTGAGATACATCTTCTGTGATAGAACTATGGGAAATATCAATGTGCTGGGATGCTTCTATGGTTGTATTATATTGCTCCTCAGAGACAGATGTGGGGACCGTATCATTATCTTGTGATGCTTTAACCTCAACTCTCGGATCATCGCCTGAGGTCCCAATCGATTTAGATCTGGTCATATCCATGGTTTGTTCTTCATCTGTCTGGCTTGTTAGTTTCATGGGAGTCACATTTTCTGCAGGAGATATAATCTTCATACGAATTGGCTGGGTGAGATCCATCGGCTCATCATCAGGTTGTGTATTGTCTACTTGACCACTTCGACCAATACTATCAGTTTCTGGTGGTATTTTTTGTGCTTCTATTATTCTTCTTGGTAGTACCTGGGTTAATTCCATAAGGTCATCATGTTCTTGTTCATTTGATTTGTCAGTATTTTCAGTTACATCAATCTTCTTCAGTAACGCCTGAGTTAATTCCATTGCCTCTTCGCCTTGTCCTGTATGTACCTCTATTGCTACTTGATTATTGGTTGCAGAATCATCTAGTGTTATAGGCGCATCTTGAGTCAATTCCATGGGTTGACTGTCTTCGATCGATGTACCACCATTTGTTCCGTTATCTAGTTTCGCGGGCATAGCAACTGTTAATTGCATGGTTTCTTCTTCTTCATTATCAGGTCCGGTGACTTTTCTGGGGAATGCTTCTGTTAATTCCATTACTTGTTGTTCTTCGTCTTCGTCCAGAGAGGATGAAAATTCTTCCACTATATTGTTTTGAGATTCCTTATTTTCTGCACCATCCAGTAGTTTAGGAAGAGTATTATCTTTTGGGAAACTAGCAATTTCTGAGGAATTCAGGTAACCATCTGTTTCTATCTGATTGAGAAGTTCTCTCCTTGGGTGGATGATAGTAAGATCCATAGCCATTGAAATTTCATTGTCGTCTCTTCTGTTACCATCCACTAGAGTCTCCCGAAGATTGAGTTTTTTAACATCAACTAATGTAATATCCATATGTTCAGAAAATTCGTTGTAAATATTATCATTGATTTCTGGTTCAAGGTTATGCATAGCTAAAACTTCCTCCGTTTTCTGATCACCAGTAACATTATTTGATTCGACGACGTCTGCACCATCTTTGTTAATTTTACCTTCACTCTCGACTTCACTCATAGCATCTTCTAGTTCCTCAACCATTCGAATAATTTCAGAATCTTCATGTTCATCATGTGCATCTTCTGTTAGTTCCGTAATTTCTCGTAGCACAGGTTTCTCGATGTTGCTATTGACTGTCCTCAGTGAAGTTTGCCTCAATTCCATTGGTTGAGTGCCGTCCTCATTTCGTCCGTCTTGTAATTCTTTACCCGACGTCATGTTCTCGTATATCAAGTGTTCAGTTTTAATAACAGGCTCAAAAATAATCTTTTCCGTAAGTTTGACCTCCTTGATAAATATAATCTCATCATCATCAACGTCAGAACCGGAATCTGAATCGGTTATTTCTACGACACCGACATTATTTTGTTCAATTGGATCGTTTGCCACTTTGTTGTCTTGATTTGAGTAATGAGGTACAGCTTCAACTGGTTTTGTATCTGCCGCACTTTTATCCTCAGACACCGTTTCATTTGCTTTTGGTAACATAAACTCAGGAATTATATCATTAAATACCTTACTAGCAGCATGGACCAAGTCTCGTCTTGAAGACAAGTCATTCGGAGAGTTTTGCGATAGCAGGTTAACATTCTCATCATAAATCTTTTCAGAATTCACCTCAGCATTTCCGAATGTGTCACCATTATTGATAGGAAGCCGTTGTATTGGCATCAGGCCTGTCAATTCCATGGTTTGCTCATCTCGCATCTCTTCCATCTGTCGCATGGTTTCTCTAGCACGTCTTAGTGTGTCCGTTAAGTCCATAGTCTGGTCATCATCCGAGCCATTACTCTGAATATATTCATCATCACTTTGATCATCAACTTCTTCAACTCCATTACCTGTACTTCCCATTTCAATTTCTCCTTCTTGTACTTTTCGTACCTCTTCTCCTTCTTCTCCACCTTCGTCAGAACTATCACTCATCATTCGAGTTCCCCCATCATCTTCACTATCTAGCTCATCTGGATCAACAAACGTTTCCGCCGAAATTTCATTAATTGATATATTTCCATCTGTGCGTCTTTGTATTTCATCTCCGGCAATAGTTTTACGTCGCTTATTATTGGGGTTCTGGATATAATCTATCTTATGCAAAGTAACCTCTCTTGCAAATGACACTCTCCTGTTCGCTCCACTTATCCCTTGCGATTGAGAAGCTAGGTGTGACAATTGAGAACTACTTGGAATAGGTTGTGTGGTATTGTCTTTTAGTATGCTTTTCGCCATGGCAGATGTATACAGCTGTGGAGTCGTGGTTAGCCTTGGGAAACAACTGTGGTATTTTCTTTGGTTGCCATTTTTTTCAATCCCCTAATATTGTGTTTACTATTCGGATCTTCTTTGTTTTGGTTTTTTTTTCTCCACGCGCATCACCCTTGAGTCGTGCACTCACGTACAATTATGAGTTTCCTCCAACAATACTGAAATATTAAAGATGTTAATGAATAATTCAATAATTATACATATATGACAAACTATGTAATCAATTCAATTGATTTTCTATCTATTCTTAAATCGCCAGTACTCAAAATCCCAGCAGCATACCCGGTTTCCAAATCATACTCATTAATTGTTTCAAAATCATTAAACTCGTTGACCAACCCTTCGAATTTGTCGTTTATCAAGTTAGTCAATATAAATCTATCAATAAATCCACTCATTATCCCGTCTTCTTTAAAAACTATTAACTTATTCAAGTTTAGCTTCTCGAATGCTTCGATTATCAACAACCCTGGAGTGCTCTCGTTGAACCTCAACGGCGACTGTGTAGGACCGATTTCCAAATGTATGAAATTGTTCAATTTACGTTCGTAGTGTAGTTGAATTGACAATGCTGATGTTGGCAAATTTGGAACTTGAAACGAGATGGGCGTTATTTGGTCATCTAGGTTGGATAACTTCGATATAAGATGTGATTTTGACACATACCCTAAATAAACAGGATGAGATTGATTAATAATCATGGGATACCCTTCATGACAGTCGTCATTTACAAATCTCGTTAAGCTTTTCAACGTATAGTCCTCTCCTTCTGGAATCAAACAAAGGCACTTGACTTGGTTCAAAGGAATCATCAAAGATTTAACTGAGATATCTGGCAATTTCGTCTTGATTGTACTGGTTGAGTTCAGGAATGAAATTAACCCTGTTCCCTTTCCTTGATTAACCAAATTATGGGATTGCTGTAAATCATAATCATCATCTATTTGATTGAAGTTATTCTGCAACCAAGTATCATAAATGTTATTCGGACATAACCAATCATTTACAAACTTTGATGTCATCACACCACACATAATTGGTAGCACATAGGTAACTGCTCCGGTCATTTCAAACATAATGACGACGACACACATTGTTAGTTTCGTAATACCTGTCATAAATGAAGCTGCTCCGATGACTGCATATGAGCTCGGTGAAACAACACAAGATTTCTCAGTACAGGTAGCTAAGCTGTCCCAGTTAAATTTCAGTTGCAAACTTTGAGTTACGATACCCAAGAATCTTCCTGTTGTTGCACCTAGAACTAAACTTGGCATCAAGATACCACCAGGCAAGTCGACACCAAAAGTGTACGAGGCTAACAAAAACCCTTCAATTACTATATAGAGTAATTTGAGCAACGTTATACCATTTGAAGGCAGACACATGAAGTTAGTTGAGTTTAAAGATGGTGAGGCATCTTTGGGACAATCTTTAAACAATAGATTCAAATAGGCACTTAGTGGAAGCTTAGATATTTCTAACGGGAAATTTAACAAGGTGGTGATGACAACGACCATCAATACTTCTAATATTGATCCATATTTGGACTCGAGTTTAAATAACGTGCTCAAGTAATTTCTGATATTTTTCCGAAATTGAATATTTGAAAACTTCGAATTCAATTTGATAAAATAGTGGCCATATAACCCTCCCAAAACACCCAATAATATAAATGGAACAATCTCCAAGAATAACCAACTGAAATTACCAAAATTCACTTGGAATAAGTCCTTTTCGTTGAAGTTTTTCCCATCCGTGAACACTTTAAATCCAGTAACTGCTATAACAGCAATGGTTGCAGAAACAAAAGAACTCCATATAATCTTTGTTGGGATAAAGAAACTTGGCATACTTTCCAAAACAAATAATACCCCACCAATGGGAGAATCAAAAGCCACCGCGATTCCTGTTGCTGTTGCCACACTGATCAATTCTCTTCTAATTGCTTCATTGCTGGAATTATCTTTACTTGAAGCAAGATTGTAAATGATGTTGAATATACAACAAGAAACATGCACCAAAGGACCCTCTTTTCCTAACCACAACCCAGAACTAACCACGAATATTAATGCAATGATCTTGTAATACAATGTCGTCGCACTCAAATACTCCTTTATATTTAAATTAAATCCAGCAATAATCAATTTGATTTCGGGTATACCAGACTGTCTAATTAAATAGACTCTGTTGTAGGTTAGATATGCCGCTATTGATGAAAAGCCCACGGCAAAGAAAATATAAATGGGAAAATTCACAAAAACATGACTTATGAAATTGTCGGATTTGAAGAAGAAATTATCCCAATCATACCAGTCGTCCAGAGGACAAGACAGGTACGGGTTCAACAAACTCCACGAATCTTCTTTGCTTAGACAAATACCTTTTTTCAAATCGTTCAATGAAACTTGTATGAAGTCTATAAATGCAGCAATGTAACCCAAGATGATCGCTGCTATGGTCACGACTATCCATTTATTTGTTAGATAAGTTGAGGGGTTTCTTGAAATTGTAATAGATTCCTTTGGCCAATCTATGTATGTATTTTCTTCGTATGTTGTTGAAGATAGATCTGATGATTCGTGAGCGTAAGACAGCGACTGGCTATTGCTTCTATACGATAGCGTAGGTATGTCATCAATTGAATAGTCGATGTTATATGACCCTCTCCCGTTGCTCTGTGTTCCAAATGAATTCATGGTTGGTGGTTTTTTGGTTGTCTGCAATAATAAAAACAAAAGTCGTTGGTGAAGGTAACAGATATGGCGGTACAGCGTAGAATAGCACAGAAGAAAACCATGAAGCAAATGCTCAGCGAAAATCTAAAACCGAAAAAAAAACTAAAAAAAAAAAATTCAAAAGCAAAACACCCTCTACCTCACATACCTTATACAACATCTTCATAGACATTATGTCGTTTTTATCAAATACAACAGCTTCGAGCACGACAGCGTCGGGATCAGTTACTGGACAGGAACTATTGAATGATATAACAATTAACAATCCTCCTGAAGATTCAATTGAAGATCTTTCATTCTCACCACAGCAGGACTTGTTAGCCGTAGCTAGTTGGGATAAGAAAGTTAGAATTTATGAAATAGATCCGAACTCAGGGAATAATATGGGACGAGCCATGTACGAACACGATGCACCAGTGTTTTCATCGCGTTGGTCCTTGGATGGTACCAAAATCATATCGGGAGGTGCTGACAATCAAGTAAAGATATTCGATTTGGCTACGCAGCAATCACAACAAATAGGTCAACACGATTCAGCCGTGAGATCAGTTCGATACGTTGAATGTGGACCTACTAATGCACAAGTGGTTGCCTCTGGGTCCTGGGACAAAACTTTGAAGTACTGGGATATGAGATCTCCGCAACCAGTTTCCACTGTTAGTTTGCCTGAAAGAGTTTATTCGATGGATAATTCACAGAAATTGTTGGTCGTGGGATGTGCTGACCGCCATATCAGTATAATTGACTTAAACAATCCACAACAAATTTTCAAGAGTTCGCAATCTCCTTTGAAATGGCAAACAAGGGTTGTTGCCTGTTATCCACAAGGAAATGGTTTTGCCATTGGTTCTATCGAAGGAAGATGTGGTATACAATACGTTACTGAAAATGAACAAAAGAAGTTTGGTTTCTCGTTTAAATGTCATAGAAAACAAGGATCTGCGACCGCTGGAACCACTGGTTTGAGAACTGCCAGTTCTAGCGCAAATGAATCACAAGCGTACTCAGTGAACGCTATCTCATTCCATCCAATATACGGTACGTTTAGCACTGCCGGATCTGATGGTACGTTCTGTTTCTGGGATAAAGATGCAAAGCAAAGATTGAAAAGTTTCCCAGAATTGCCAGGTACCATATCGGCAACTGCGTTCAATAAAAATGGTACAATTTTTGCCTATGCTGTGAGTTATGATTGGTCATTGGGATACATGGGCAATAGACCGGACTATCCAAATTTCATTAAATTGCATGCTACGAAAGACGCAGAGATTAAACAGAAGAACAAAAGGTGAGATAGTAGTTGTACGATAATTTACGTAACGTTGCTGCTGCCTAATAGAAGGTACATAAACCTAAGAAAGTCACTAGCAAAATTGTCACGATCCATTATAATATATCTAAAACACAAATACACAGTCTATCAACCCCAATCTATACGCTACTACTCTATTCCACCAAAAGTTGTATCAATCTCGTCAAAGAATCGACAAAGAACTTCGGAACCAAACTCTCCTGTTCTTCTGAATGGTGAGGTTTTTCTAATAACTCCTTCAAGTCACTGAAGCTAGTGGCCCCGGATAACACCAACATTGTTCCATGACCACCACCCAATCGAGAATCATTGCCGAACTTAATATCCGAAGTCAACGTGTCCCCAATCATCACAGTCGACGACCTGTCAAACCCAGTGTTTGTCAAAATGGTTTCGGCCAACACCGCGTCTGGCTTGCCAACATTGGTGTACTTCCTGTCTGAGCAAAACGACAAGTGCTCGACCAATGCCCCACCAGCGGGCAATATCAACCCGTACGACCCAGGATAGTTACGATCTCCGTTGGTCCCAATGAAAGGCAAGCTCTTGTTGTCGTGCATCAAGTACTGCAACGATGTGGCGCATCTGAGGAAATTGAATGCAGTGGTGGACCCAGCAACCACTGCTCGCACTTCAGGGTCAATGGTTAGCAACGGGTGCTTGGGGTAGAACTCTTCGTTCAATGCTGGATCGCTGCCTCCAAGAGGGAGATATCCTTCAATGCGCAACTCTTCTTCAATACCTTCATCTCCCAACACCCAGACCTTGCTTCCTGGGTTGATCCCCAACCTTTGCAATTCCAACACTGCCGAATAACCTGTTGTGTAGATTTGTTCTTGGGCCACGATGAGTCCTAGTTCGTGGAATTTCTTCAAATAGGATTCTCTTGATTTGGACGAATTGTTGGTGACAAAGACATAGTTCTTCTTGTTTTCGTCAAGGTAGTTAAGGAAGTCGCTTACTCCTGGGATTAACGTTTCTGATAACCAGATCACCCCGTCACAATCCAAAAGGAAGTTATCGAACGTGGAAATAAAGACTTCTGCATCTTCTTTGGTTTTGATGTAGGATGGATTTGCCTTAATTGTCATGGCTA
>JAJLZW010000172.1:0-21393 GCA_030572435.1 Candida labiduridarum | reverse complement strand
CTAATTGTTCAAACCAATTTTGGCTGTTATTTGGTATGAAAATTAAGGGTCACGTGTTATGAATAATTTTGTCACATAAGTATGAACAATATTGTCCGCCTTAGTATGAACATTTTTCTACAAGTACTATGAATAATTTTGTCTTACATGTATGAATAATTTTAGCGCGCTAGTTTGAATTAAAAATAAAAAGACTGTACTAGTCCCCTGCACAAGTTCTTTTTTGACCAGCTATCATAACCATGGGCCACAAATTACTACCATGCAAAAGTTTTCTTATCATTATGTATGGAACCGAAAATCGGAAAAAGCACTTAGTGAGACTGGGTAATTCCGAAACTATATAACCACACCTTATATTCTCCTATTAGGACCGAAGATAAAGTTTTATAATTCATTTTTTACAAAATAGGTATTCCTAGCTTCACTGCAACGGAGGAATAGAATATTTTCATCATATCATTATCATATACGTCTTCTTTTTGTTGTTGCTTCTGTTCTGTTAAATACTACAATAGAAAAATGATCCACCACAATAAGGCATTGCAAAACAGTTCTCAAATTGACTCCACTGCATCGCAAACCGCATCACATGTACAATCTCAAAGGATGGGTCAATCAGAAACTCCAACGCCAACTTCAACTTCAATTTCACCTTCAAATTCAACCCGCACTCCCACCTCAACTCCAGCTCCAACTCAACTTCTTGACGAAACCAGAAACATACCTGTTAGGACAATCCCTGGTGGGGAAGAAAGATATAGCAAAAATGCAAGACTAGGGGTTGAAATCCCAATAGACCCCAAACAAGAAAAAGAGATGTTAGAATTTGCTGAAGCTAGAAGAATGTCTTCGTCGGTGTAATAGAGATAAAAGACATGATGGGAATGATAAAGTATTTGATATAGTTTAGGAAAGTAATATATATGTGTTTTGACAACATTATACATTGGTAATAATAAGGCAGATCATACGAAATGATTCAACATCTCGGTCTCTACCCTTATCTCTGTGCGAGAATAGGGTCAACTTTCTTCTAGTTCAACGGACGGTACTTCAAAAAAAACATCGGAATAACGAAAACCTCACCTGATTTAAATGGAAGAAAGAAAAAAAGTATAACCAGAACTTCGTACTTAAAATCCAATCAGATGATTGGTCGGTTACAGATGAACAAGGTTCTTAACATTTTCAAAGGTTATCTTCTGGAACCATTCTTAAGGGTTTGACCTTTTTCTTTTTTTTTTTAGACCAAATCAAGTGTATCGCACGATTTATAACTCGCCACACGATGCGACCACTGCGGAAGAACAATCCACGCCAGACGCGTGTTGAAGTTTTTTTTTTTCTTTGTTTTGTTTGACAGAGGCCACGAGAAATTTCTTTAGTCGTTATTGTTTCGCTCTACAGTAACACCAGCATCGCACAACGCAGCGCATCACTCGCTACACGAAAATCAAGCAATTAAGAAAAAAAAAATTTAGCAAATGAAAACGAATAGCCCTACGAGTATATCATCGCTCTTCCTATGCAAAACAACACACCAAAAAAGGAAAACAGAGTACAAGTGCCTTCATCATCTCCTATACTCATACAATCCTCGCCCGATAAACAACAACGCAACATGCAACAACCCTCATTAACCCAGGAAAAAGAGCGGCAATTGGAAGCCAAGAGACAGAAGATTCGCCAGCATAAGGATTTCCCATTGATCAGAAAGAAATTCCATTACTTGAGTGAAAGCGAGATATTCAAAGGATTCGTGAAAGGCAAAGGTAATGCCAGAGACATTACCCTATATTTGGAACAACATTTCCATAAGGATGAATATTTACGAAAAGAAAAGGAAGAAAAACAGAAACGGATCCAAGAACAAGAAGAACTTCGAAAGAAAAACCAGGCATTGAAGTTTCAGCAAAAACTCAAACAATCAGAACTTAGCAATGGTAATGGAGAAAAATCAGAATCTTCAACACCATATGATGATGAAGATGAATCTCCAGTAAAGATAAAGGGCAGGGCAAGATCTAAAATTGCCAACGATCCTCAACTCTCCCCTACCAAAACAGAATCAACCAGAGTTAATGTCACTAAAACCGCAAGTATAGTTGAAAAATTCAATAAAAGGAGACAACCAACTCTTGATAGTTTAGTATCTGGTCGATTAGAAAAATTGAATTCCGTACTGAAGAAAAGAAAATTGACCCGATTTTCATCATTAGATTCAACTCCAGTACCTAGTTCAAAATCAAATTCAATTTCTCCAATTCCTGCTCCGGATTTATCTCAATTCCGTTACAAAGATGATGATTTGCCTGAAGTTGTGACTTCATATGATCGTGAACAAGAAAATGAAGAAGCACTGACATCTGATAAAGATGATCTTGAAATCCTTGAAGAAAGAATTGTTGAAAATAGCAAGAGAAATAGAAAACTCAAGAATATTCCTAAAAATGTCATTGAAATTAGTGATGACGATGAAGGGATATTGGAGGATGATGAAGGAGAAAGTGATTCTATGGAAGAAGAAGATGATGCAAACTTATATGGAGGATATACAACTATTGATGGGAAAATCTTGGAATTTGTTAACAATGCATCATTACAAGATTTAACTGAAATTTGTTCCATTGAACCTAAAACTGCTGAAGTTGTTATTTCTCAAAGACCATTTCTTACTATTGATGCTATAGCTGAAAATAATTTCACATTGCCTGGTGAAACCATCAATAATAGAAGAAAGAAAACAACAGGATTGAGAATGATTGAAAACACCGAAACTAATCTTAAAGGTTATAGAGCAATTGATTCATTGATTAAAAAATGTTCCAGCTTGGGTGAAAAACTAACTGAACGTATGAATGCTTGGGGTGTGACTGTTACTGGAGAAAGTGGGGAATTAAATATGGTTGACCTTGATCCATTAGAGGACAATGAATTATTAGACAAACAACCAGAACAAGAGGAAGAAGAAGAAGTAGACGAAGATATTGTCATAGTTAAGAAAAGGGATACTGGATTGAAATATGTCAAACATAAACCAGCACTTTTAGCGGACGATATTACATTGAACAATTATCAACAAGTTGGTATCAATTGGTTAAATCTTTTATATCACAATAAATTGTCCTGTATTTTAGCAGATGAGATGGGTCTTGGTAAAACATGTCAAGTGATTGCCTTTATGGCACACTTGCAGGAAATTGAAGAACCTGGTCCTCATTTAGTGGTTGTGCCTTCATCAACTATTGAAAATTGGTTACGTGAGTTTCAAAAGTTTTGTCCATCATTACGTGTTCGAGCATATTACGGATCAATGGATGAACGTGAACAATTACGAGATGATTTACAAATGGATACATATGATGTTTTGGTAACCACATATACTTTAGCATGTTCCAGTGCTGCTGATGCCAAATTTTTAAAGCATCAAAATTCAAATATTATTGTTTATGATGAAGGACATTTATTGAAAAATTCGGCATCCGATAGATACACAAAATTAATGAGATTGAAGGGAAAATTTAGATTAATATTAACTGGTACTCCTTTACAAAATAATTTAAAAGAGTTGGTTTCATTATTATCATTTATGTTACCAGATTTGTTTAATGAAAAGAAGGAAGAATTGGCGAGCATATTCAAGCAAAAGCCAAGATCGGTTTCTACTAGAAACGATAGTGCATCTTCTACGTCATCTACCACTTACAATCCTTTATTAGCTGAACAAGCTATTAAAAATGCCAGAACCATGATGACACCATTTGTGTTGAGAAGAAAAAAAGATCAAGTTTTACAACATCTACCTGTGAAAACCCATGAAATTGTTCATTGTGAAATGACTCCATCGCAATCAACATTATATCATAAATATTTAGATAGAGGAAGAAATCTTCGACAGGAACAAGCTAGAAGGAAAAAATTAGGTGCTGCTGAAGCTGCAAAATTGGCCAAACTGGATCCAATTCCAAATACTGCCCATGTGTTAATGGATTTACGTAAGGCGACATTGCATCCTTTGCTTTTTAGGGGACATTATACTGATGATAAATTAAAGGCCATGAGTAAAGCAATCATGAATGAACCAGAATACATTGAAGCTAATCAAACGTATATATTTGAAGATATGCAAGTCATGTCGGATTTTGAATTGGATCGATTGTGTCATCAATTCCACAAATCCTTAATCAATTGGAAATTAGATGAGGATCAATATTTCAACAGTGGGAAAATTGTTCAGTTAAAGAAAATTTTAGGGCAAGTTATCACCAAGGGTGAAAAAATTTTAATATTTTCATTATTCACTCAAGTATTGGATATTTTAGAAAAAGTCTTATCATTTCTTGATTATAAATTTGTTCGATTAGATGGTTCGACCAAAGTTGATGAACGTCAAGATACCATAGATATTTTCAATGATGATGCCACGATTCCGATATTTTTATTATCGACAAAGGCAGGAGGATTTGGTATCAATTTAGTCGCAGCCAATAATGTCATTATATTTGATCAATCGTTTAATCCTCATGATGATAAACAAGCTGAAGATCGTGCTCATAGAGTGGGGCAAACTAAAGAAGTCACTGTATTTAAATTCATCACAGATAAAACTATTGAAAAAAATATGTTGCTTTTGGCAGAAAACAAATTAGCATTGGATGAAAAGATAAGTACTGATGAGAATTCCGATCCGGAGAAATTAAACGAACATGATGCTTCATTATTTGAGAAAATTCTATATGAAGAAAATCCTTAAAATTTTGAAAGACAGACTTTGGCGGGTGTATGAATGAAGTGTCTTTTTGTTTAATCCACCTCAGTAATCAATTAATATGATAATAAGTCAGACAATTTATAGAATCAACTAGGAAATTCAAAAAAAAACCTCCTCGTAATATCAATTATAAACTCCTCTTTACACGAGCTATTAAGCCCTTTTTATTCATCAATAAAAAAAGCAGTTCATTATGGACTTGGAAGCAGGAAAAATTCAATACTCGAAATTTCGATAAATGTACGAAGTTCCAAAATATTATGATTTCCTTGATGTAGTAGATTATCCAGAAAAAAAAAGAATACTAAATTAACCCTTTTGTCAAAAGAAAAATCTTTCAACTCTACTTTTATATTAATTTCCAGAATCAATTTGATGAAATATAAATGAATCTAAACATGTTGTCATGAAAATCCACGTTCACTTCGACGTCTTTCTAAGTTATTTTCTGCTCGTTTGTTCTTATATTCAGGATTTCCGACCAACCGCAAGTTTGAAAATTTGGTGTCAATTTCACGTGACTTATACTTGATTTAGAGTAATTTTTGCAAAACAAACGGTCAGCAATTCCCCCTTAGTCGTTTTTTTACCCCAAATCAGGCCTTTTTTGGCATGAAGGGGTAGGCCCAATTGGGGGCCACCTGTTCCCCCACCTTTTTGGCGGTCTGGACTCGCTGGTCACGCGAGGTGTAGAGGAGTGTAGAGAGATGCGACTGGGGAAGATTTCCCACCCGGCTTGGTCCTATATACCCTACTTAGTACCTACTTGGTACCTACTCAGCCACATACCTACATGACATCGGGACAGTCAGATAATGAATAGCTTTCCCGATTGAAACCAAGGAAGTGGTGACTAGTCGCTTCCTAGATGAAGAGCCACCGCTAATACACAACTGCCTTTAAAATGTGGACCCTACTCACGGTAGTTCAAGGTTTCACATTTCCTTCTTTGGATAGCCCTTCTATAACTTATTCTTGTCAATTTAAACGCATGATACTCTCTTACTGTATTCCACTTTCTCCGGTTTCTTTGAATATTGGTATTCTATCACTCTCTTGTATAAACAAAATCACAAATACCAATCTTGTATGTATCGACAAGACAGTCAGCTAAACGTAATGGAATGGATCATGACAGTCTTTTAAAATTGACTTGATTAACCGATGAACAATTGATTGAACAATTCACCATTGTTTGATTATTGATTGGTGGTTGAATGATTAATCGATTGGACATTGACTAATTCATTGTAAATTGGTTGTTCAATAAATGGTTGATTGGTTCTAAAACAATTGATGCTTGATTGATTGATTGACGATTGAATAAAGGTTAATGATTTATTGACAGATGATTGATGATTATTAATTTGTTATTGATAAAATCAAAAGAAAGAAGAAGAAAAAGTGATACAAAAAAGTAAATTTTTTCTTGCTTTTATACTTCTACATATTTTTGTTATTTTTGCGACCAGAATTTAGTGTAAGGTTACATAATGAAGCATGGCATTGATTTTGTACAAGTTGTATAGTGAATTTTTGACATATTAAAAAAAGGAAATCAGAGGATGTCGTCAAAATTGATATAATATATCCAAGCTAAAGTTGGCATATGTCTTAGGCAGTTTGTAATGTGGGATATTCGTCTCACGGGTTAGTGTATTACAGTGGAGTTGAGGTTCAAGAGAATGGATTTGTAGTAGGGGTGTTGGGCACTCAACATCTTGTGTGCAAGCCTGCTATTCCTGGCACGCTTTCGTCCAACCAAGACGCCATTCATTCAAGTGTTATTCGTTAGTTGGACTCTGGTCCTCTAGAATCGAGATATTCGGCTACAACTAGCTATCTTCACGTTAAAGAAGTATTCTCTTTATTTCACATTGTAGACATGCAGTATCATAATGTCCACGCGGATAAATATCCTATTTCCTGGTCAGTGCCTTATTTCCGGTGATTTTCAACACTACAAAATTTGTCACTAACTATGATAAAGGAGTTCCATGAAATCTCTTGAAGATATGTATAGGCAAAAAAATATTCATTTGGTGAACGTGTTACAACTTCCTAAGTTGGAAACATAGTTTAGGTATAAGTATCCGAGGGCTAGAGATTAATTGTGAATTATCGACTTAGTGTCGTCAAAGAAGTACTTCTATTCCTCTATTACTTGTCAATCTCTTTCGTGCTAAATTCTAGCATTGCTTGCGTGTCAATTTTAATTCAAGTTTGTGTTGGTCATGAGCAATGAAATTGCTTTTCTTGTTTTCTATTTTGTCATTTTGGTATTCCACAATCTGTAGGAACTTTGGTGTGGATTCTACAGAATTAGAGTGCGTGCGCGGTGACTGAATTTGTAGTGTATAAGGATCCAATAGGTGGGAATATAGTATTATGACGATATAGACTGTAAGTATTTAATAGTAATAGTTGTTATGACTGTATTGCTGTTATATTATTATCTCATATCTCTTAGTATCATATTGATCATATTAGTTGTTCTGTTGCTCTCATATTTAGTTCTCTTATTGTGTTCATTATCTTAGTTAGTTATATTATCCAACTATTATACCCTCTGGGAATACCCACTTGTATTTATAGTTCTCCTTCCATTCTGGTAATTATTACTAATTATGTATAATTTTGTTATCTGTTTCATGTAGTAATGTATTCTTGTTTCATGTTTATAGTTTATATGTAATAACCGAAGTGTAAGATGCAGGAAATTCTCCAAACTTGCTGCTCATATAGTGCACGTGACCCCAAAATCATGAACACCCGAACCACCAGAAACAGAAGACTTCTTGAAATTCATACAACAATGGAAATTGCCCCCCTATATTGGGTTCCCTCTTTAAGATGTAATATTATAGAACCACTTCTGAAAATATAGATCTTTGTAAACATCGGGTTTTCATCTTCTACGAAGCAAGCAACTCCCCTAGTGCTGTTCTCCATTAGGAAGTTGAATTGGGTCATAAACAAATGGAAGCAGAAAAAAAAATTATATATTTTTCTCTTACGATATTTTAACACAAATAACTCAGCTATATCAGATCCATTCTCCAGCAGAACGGCCATTGTCATTTATATGTTTATGCAATAAGAGTGATACGATCCTAAGGTATTACCACAATTATTACTTGTCTTGTTCTATTTATTGTTATCATTTTTATTTTCAGAAATCGAGAAACATAGTCAAGAGGGCTACCCAACAACAGCACTTTTTTTTATATTTCTTATTCCTAGCAGAAAGTTCGACTTTTTAGCATATACTTCCTCCACTAATTTGTTACATCTATGAACTATTCTGTTGATGAAGTACCACCGGATGTTATTAGTCCCCATGATAACAAAGCTCCCAGAGATGAGCCCTTGAAACATTTGGACACGGTCATCGCATTGTATGATTTCCCAGGGACACAACCGTCACATTTGCCATTGAATTTAGGAGATACTGTTTATGTCTTGTCAAAATCAGCTACTGGATGGTGGGATGGAGTGGTCATGGCATATAGTGGCGAGCTACAACGAGGCTGGTTTCCTCATAACTATGTGCGGTCAGTTAACTACGTTCAGCCTGTGTTGAATAAATTGAAAGATAACCGAGAGCTTGACTCTATAACTGCTGCCAACACTGCAGCAAACATTGTGATGCCGTCCCTAACTAATTTGATCCAAAGAAGCTTACAGGAGTCGGAACGAAATAGTCCGCTCAATTCAACAAGAAAGAACTCGGTTGTAAGTTTTGCTAGTTCTGAGACGAGTATGCCAAGTGACTCTAAATTAAATCAGCACCAACATCAGCATCAAACGCAACTGCAACTGCAACTACAACTGCAACTGCAACACCAACTGCAACTGCAACTGCAACACCAACTGCAACACCAACTGCAACCACAAGAGCAACTGCAACAATTGAACTTGAATCTAAGTCCTGAAGCGGACCATCACTTCCTGACAGCGACTGGAGAAGACTTGGATGTGGAACTGGAAGCACCAACCCAACACCCTTCATTTTCGCATACTTTAACTGGATTTGAAAGTGGTGATGATGAAATCACTCCACTAGAAGTTGAAGAAGCGGAAAAATTGGTGAATGACTACAAACAGAAACACCATAAAACTGTCACCTGGATTCCAAGAAATACAAGCAAGGGGGATATTATATTTTACTGTGAACAGTTAAACGTTTATTGTGAGTCGTTACCTTTGATCAACTTTGACGCAGATTCAAGTCTGCCTAATTTGGAGTATCCTAAACCTGATGCCATAATGGATTCCAATGTGGTCCAAGTTCAAGGTTCGCGATCTATGGAAAATATATTAGGACAACGTGAGGAGTCAACTGCTGGTTCATTTGACCCTCTTAAACGTGATTCAAATGTCTCGGTCAATACCCAAAGCTCAAGTTCGTCATATCACCGATTCAATCGTCCTTTTTTTGCAACTGATGATTTATTTTACAAGCATACGTCCGATGTCAGTAGTTGGACTAAACTTAAAGAGGACTGTAACTACATTTTGGATTTGATGTTGAAAGCATTGAAGGATCAAAACAGACAGTTGTTTAGCACGCATTTCAGCCGCTTGAACAAATTGGTAGTGCTTATCTATGGTGCTGCAAGATTGAATCAAGAGGATTACGCTGAAACAAAATACGAAGCTTCGGCGAAGAGAAAATTAAAGAGAATTTGTGCATCGTTTGCGCAGATTTATATTAACGGTATTTTGCATTTAAGTGTACTACATTATGCGTTAGAAGGTTTCAATGGAGGCGGCCAATTCTTTGGGTACGATATGTCCAGATTGAATAAATCTAATCCGAGCAGTGCGTTTCAATCTCCTGCATCATCAATGTCAACTATTCGCCAAGGTTCTGACGACAGTTTTCGGATGAACCACAAACCAAGTGTGGTTGCTGCTAATAGGAAGGACCTGGGAGATGAGACAAATTACATGTCACAGCTAAATTATGAAATTGAGAACTTGCGCACAAACACCAATTCACTCGTGAAGATTTTCCTCAAGCTTAGCCGTGATAAAAAAATCAGAAATGCCGATTATGACTCGTCGGACGCTTCTGAAGATGAAGGTGAGGACAGGTACGATGTTTTGCCTCAGGCATACCCGAGATTTTTGATGGAAGAGTTTAATGGAGGCAACTGGTGTAACCCATTTTTCTCAACCAAAAATCCCGTTTTAAATGTTAGTGGTGACGATTTAAAAAATAGGTATCATACAAAAATAATTATTGATCATTCGGCATACGAATCGGTTTTCCAGTATCTGGAAAAAATGATTGAATTGAGTGAAAACACTTTGGAATTCCTTGATCCTGATGTTCAAGAAGCGTATTATTATAATGAAAGCTTACGGTACGATAGAAACACGCAAATTCTTAGATTGATTTATAAATATCTTTATAATGCCAGTGCTATGATTGACTTGATTGAATCGTTTGATTTTACTGTGTTTTGTTCTGTTAAGAAATATTCTGGCCATGACGTTGACGACGATGATAGCAATGATAGTGACCACGAAATTGGCAATGATGTGAACAATGATACTACAGGGGAATCTGTAGATGCTGCAGATAATACGAGAGGACCTACAACACCTCGTAAACGTGCGGGATCGAATTTGACATTTGACTATCCTGTTGTTTTAGAGTTTTTCCAGTTAAAACAAGAACTCCATGATTTGATTTCCAAAATTATCATGTCTACTCAGTCCTTGACGTTGGAAGACCCGGAAGTGTTCAGAGGCTTAAAAGATGAAGATCCTTTGTTCTACAATAGGGAGGTACTTCGAATTCCAAAGGAAAAAGCGTCGTTGTTATTATCTAATGTTTTAATGGAACAAGTTAACAATCGTAAAAGAAATGCAATTTCACTTAACCCGGACACTTTGCTATCCGATTATTTGAATGAGGGTATGCAAGCATGTCACTCTGTGTTGGGAATAACGCAGCAATTGATTGAAGAACGAGAAACGATTATTAACTATGCCACAAGAGTCATGCAGGATAATTTCGACGTTGAATTACTTCTTGTTGAAAGAAACAATACCTCATCATCAGAAAAAACCGATGACCATTCATATTATATCGGTGGCCACAAGAAGTCAAACGATGTTCCATGGTATTTGGAAGGTGATGACGAGTATGAATTGTTGTTGGATGTCAAAGGTGCCATCAAGGGGGGTACAAAAGAAGCGTTGGTCTCTCATTTGACGCACCATCTTATGTTTGATAGTACTTTCAATTCTGTATTCTTGTTGACTTTTGCCTCAATGATGTCACTTGGTGAGTTGATTAGTTTGTTAATTGCTCGTTTTAATCTTGACGCACCAGATGGACTAAGTTATGAGGAATATAATAACTGGATCTCAAAAAAGCAAAATCCAATTCGTTTGAGGGTCATGAATATTATGAAACTATTAGTTGAAAAACATTGGTCTACGTCTTATTACAATGAAGCGATATTACGCAAATGGTTGGCGTTTACAGAATCCAGTCAAGTGCAAACGTATTCAGTTGGGAAAATGTTGGCAATTGATTTAAAGAAGCTATTAAATGGAGAAATTATTTATTTTGAAAGGGATCCAGTGGTGCCAAATACCAAACCTCCTGCTCCTTTGACAAGAGTCTCATCGCTACTGAAGAAAATCAGGTTGTTAGATATTGATTATGTTGAGTTGGCTCGTCAGTTGACCTTGAGAGAATTCAAATTGTATTGCAAGATTACTAAGTTTGCTTGTTTGGCGAAGGTGTGGGGCAAAAAATCGGGGCTTAATGAAAGTATTGACAGTATAACTCAGTTTATTAAGGCTTCCAATCAGTTGACCAACTTTGTTGGGTATATGATATTGAGAAAGGCTGAGCCAAAAAAGAGAGTGCAAATCATTCGATATTTCATTCAAGTTGCTGACAAGTGTCGTCAGTACAATAATTTTTCATCAATGACTGCAATCATTTCAGCCTTGTATTCCTCACCAATTCATCGTTTGAAAAAGACGTGGGAATATATGAACGCTGATTCTTTGTCTCATTTGAAGAATATGAACAAATTGATGAACTCGTCACGTAATTTCAATGAGTATCGTGACGTCCTAAAGTTCATTGGATCAGAGCCCTCTGTGCCATTTTTCGGTGTCTATTTATCTGACTTGACGTTTGTTTTCCATGGTAACCCTGACTACTTGTACAATAGGACAAGACAAGTTAATTTTGCAAAACGTACCAAGACGTCGGAAATTGTCTCTGGAATTGATCGATTCAAAACAACTGGTTACAATTTCCAAGAAGTCACCGAAATCCAGAAATTCCTCGATCTGTGGTTCGAAAAATGTCCTACAATTGAAGAGCAATACCAATTATCTTTGAACTTGGAACCGAGACAGCAAGGTGGCAATACCACCACCAACTTCAAAAGTTCAAAACCATTTTCGTTAAGATGAATATAGTTTAGTATATTAATTTCCATAGCTTAGACTATGTAATACGTGTTTAGCAGTTTACTATTGACCTTTCTATAGCTTGAAAATATGGGCGTTGCATTCCTCAGCCTTAAGGATATAGTTAGCATGAGCCTACATTGTTTTCAGTTTAATTTCACACAAAAGATTGTACTTTAATCATTGATATTTGTATTCATTGATAATAACTAAACGGGTGCCTTGTCAATTGGCATAAAGAACTAAAGAAGAGTAATATGGAAAACTAAAAATACAGTATAAAACAAAGCAAAACCTTTGGCGTCTAATTAGAAGCAGATGAATATTTGGTGACAGCTCTAGTACCTTCGGAAACGGCATGTTTGGCCAATTCACCAGGTAAGATCAATCTGACAGCAGTTTGAATTTCTCTTGCTGAAATGGTTGATTTCTTGTTGTAAGCAGCTAATTTTGAAGCTTCGGTGGCAATTCTTTCAAAAATATCGTTGACAAATGAGTTCATAATAGACATAGCTTTTTGGGAAATACCAGTGTCTGGATGGGTTTGTTTCAACACTTTATAAATATATGAAGAGTAAGTTTCTTTTCTAGCCTTGGTTCTCTTTTTACCACCTTCAGTAGAAGCGGTTTTTTTGGCAGCTGGTTTCTTTTCAGCTGGAGCTTTGGAAGCTGGTTTTTTTTCTGCTTTTGGAGCCATTATGAATTTATTGTTGTTGAGGCTAAATTTGGAGATAAATAAATTTAAAAAAAAAAAGTGAAACAGGAATCGAAATTAAAGAAATTGTTTGTTACTAATCGATCCTTTTTATATTCACAATTATTCCTTAACCAAATCATACAGATGCACGCAAAAAAAAAACAAGTCGTGTACTGATGGTGAGAAATCGCGCTCTCCATTCTCTCTCTCCCTCTCTCCCTCTCTTTCTCTCTCTCCTCGCTCGCTCTCTCTCTCTCTCTCTCTCTCTCTCTCTTTCCACTCACGTGTATTCTTCAACGTAAATCTGAGAACGCAGGAGATATTTTTTTTTAGCAACCACAATAGTATTCACTCCTGTCGATTTAAATACACACCAAATTGTCCCTTTATTCCAAGATTTCAAGTAGTTGGTTTTCTGTCACTTTTTTTTCTTATTCTTCTATACAAACGAATCAAATAATATCAAATCAAATTACAATGTCAGGTGGTAAAGGAAAAGCCGGTTCTTCAGAAAAAGCCTCAACTTCTAGATCAGCCAAAGCTGGTTTAACCTTCCCAGTCGGTAGAGTTCACAGATTATTAAGAAAAGGTAACTACGCACAAAGAATAGGTTCTGGTGCTCCAGTTTACTTGACTTCAGTATTGGAGTATTTGGCTGCCGAAATTTTGGAATTGGCTGGTAACGCTGCTAGAGACAACAAGAAATCCAGAATCATCCCAAGACATTTACAATTGGCCATCAGAAATGATGAAGAATTGAACAAATTGTTGGGTGATGTCACTATTGCACAAGGTGGTGTCTTGCCAAACATTCATCAAAACTTATTACCAAAGAAATCAGGCAAAGGTGGTGCCAAACCTTCCCAAGAATTGTAAAAGGGTGGGGGAATATCTCAAGATTGTATTCAGTTCTTATTTCTGTATTTTAGTTTGTGTTTAAATAGTTTTTTACATTTGGAATGCATATTGGTTTTTAAGTGTGATTATGTGTGGATGTAATCTGTGGCAACACATTTGCCATTATTACCAACTGTGATAAGACAAGAGTTGATCGAATTCCGTGAATTCCGTAAACCAAAAACCATTAATAAATAATATTATTTGTCAAAGTGACATTGTCGCAAAATTGACCTCCTCCTCTTCTACCCCTCATATATGACAATGTCGCACCTCGCGACACTTAGACAACAAGAAAAAGAAGCACCACTTCTTCTTTTTCATTTGCAAAAACAAAATGGTATCTTCGATAATGCCTCCAAAAGTTAACAGATGGAAAGTTGGCTTGATATCCGGTGCTGTCATAATTGGTGCAAGTTACCTCATCCTTAGAACCTTCCCCCATATTTTTTCTAAACAAGACGATGACGACGACGAAAATGAAATAACAGAACGCACAGTTGATGGAGGGGAGGAGGGCAACAACTCCAACAAACCAACCAGTTGAGATATTTGATTCAGACAAGGCTGGTGAAGGAAAGTAATTAATTTGGATGTACATTTTTTATGTAATTCTACAATAAATGACACGGTTTTTGCTTCTCTTTAATGTTTGTTGGACTTCTTTTGCATCAACAATCGAGGTGTCCTATCGATTTTTTATTTTCACGCAACATTATCACCAATTTCAAACGAATATCCTTATCTATTTGAAGTTGCAATATACACAATGTACAATTATCTAAAAAGAAACAATACAATACAAGAAGTATTTTATGCAACATGTCTATTTGGTCTACATATTCACTGTCTTATTCCAGTCTCTTAACCCTTGAATAAAAATCCTTCTAGTCAAACCCACTGATTCATCGGGAACGTGTATGTAGTGGCAAGAAATCGATGCCACATCTCTATTTCTTAACTCATCATCAAACAAAACAAATTCTCCAGCGGCCAACTCTTTCTGTAATCTCAACTGCTTAGCTGCTGCCTTGATATGACGCGTTTTAGAACCACACCCCCATTGTAGAGTATCGAAGTAATCGATCGCTGGTTGGTCCCTTATATACAACATTTTTAGGATCTTCTTTGCAACATCAGGTGTCTCCGTTCTACTTGCTCCAATGATACGAACATTATTTTCTACCAATTCTAAGATTATCGACTCCACATCGTTGTAGAAGGCTAGCCTAAACCCAACACTATCCACAATTTCAGTGGTGGAAATGGATGTCAAAGGGGTAGTGATATGGGTGTCGCACCAACAGGGCCAAAGCGTGTAGTCCAAGTCAAACACAACCGCCTTAGGATACTTTGCAAGGACCATAGAATCAAAGTGTAATGAGAAAAAAAAAACGGAAAAAAAGCAAAGAAAAAGCAAAAAAAAATAAATAAAAAAAAATGAGTCGGAAAAAAAAAAAAGAAGCTTGGATGTCGCAGGCACATGTTCATGAGGCGACGACATTTTTCAATTTTGAAAAATAAGGGGAGAAAGAAAGTGAGAGTGCGAGTGCGGAATAAAGAGCTTTATGATAACGAACTGATAGCACAGGATTTTGTGTGATTGTGTGATTGTGTGTGTTGTGTGGGGAGAGAAGGAGAGAAAGGGAGAGAGCAATCACAGAATATAAAATGCGTGATAAAACAAAAAAAAAAGATTAGGGAAAAAATAATTATGACACTCTTAGACAAATTCACACACGTATAACATCCCACATCCACCCTTACTTTCTCTACTATATACAGTGAAAACAGGGAAGAAAAAAAAATTGCCACTGACCTAATTCAACAGTATAATACCCCCCTTTTTTTTACTTGTTTTTGTCAACTCATCTGATTTACTCTTGTTGGTTAATATCTATCACTAACACTAGTTCAATTCCTCAAGCATGTGTCCGCAAAATCAATCGAAACAGATCACGATTAAAGTTGCAATCACCAAAGCAAACGCCCCGAACTCCCCCCCCCTTGAGAAGATCGTTTATGCCAGAAGAGAAAACTTCACCAAGATTAGAACCAAGCCTGCTTTAACTGAATACCTAAGCAAAGAGTTGCCTTCCTATTTGTCCAACAACGACAGCTGTTTGAGTTACACTCGTAAATCAAAGAAACACAAGGATTTTGTATCGTTAGTTTCAGAAGAGGACTTTAAATCGCTTGCAAGAAGCTTGAAAGTAAAAAATCACGTCAAGTTGAACGTTGTTGACTCTTCACCAGTAAGCAATTATACAAGCGATTCGTTCAAGAAGAGAAAGTCAACATCAATTGATTTCGGTGCATTGGGTGATGCTTTGATTGAAGTTGCATGTGAACACTTCAAGGAGATGTTTAATGATTTGTCCAACGGAGGATCGTTGAAAAAGGGATCTTCCTCAGATGATCTTGAAAAACAAGAATCCACAAATGCATCCACTATCAACGAGGAGTTGTTGCCGGTTCATACAAATATTTGTTGTGATGTTTGCCATCCTCATGATTTTGTTCCGCTCAGAGGAATTAGATACCAATGTTTGGTTTGTCCAAACTTTGATTTGTGTTCGGCATGTGAAGCTAGACAACATGTGGATAAGTCAAGCTTTGGTCAGCACTCGTATTTGCATGCCATGGCCAAAATCGCCTATCCTTCCTCGTCATTTTTGAGAGGCAGACCATGCGGCACCAGAACCCATCAATCGCACGATATTGTTTATGATATTCCATTGGAAAATTGTAATATTGAAACGAAGAATAAATTGGAAGAGTTGTTGAAGCTGAAAGGTTTCGAAGGATTTATGAAAGATGTTGATCGTTATATTCGTGATTCAGAAAAGTATCAAAAGTTACTTTCAGTTTTAGAGTTTGAAGACGATGATGAAGACATTCAATTTTTGGTTTTGATGAGCATCCTTGAACATTCTGTTAATGAAAGCAAAAAAGAAGAGAAATTTGAATTTTCTGAGACATCATCAAATTCAGAGGCAACAGAAGTCGATGTCCAGAACGGTTCAATGACCAACGAAGGTCCCATTGAAGGTGACGTCATAGTCAGACCTAAGAAGTTCAAGGAAGGTTCAAGAATCATATCTTTGCAATTAACAAATAACACCAACCAAACCATTAAAGGAGGAGACTTGAAGTTTGAATTCTTTAACTTGAAACAGACAGAAACAGTCACGGTTCGAAATGCAAGTGCTATTAAGCCTGGTAGAATCAGATATTATAACTTGGGCAAACTTGCTGAAGATTTTGAAAGAATAAATGGTATGAAATTGAAAGTTACCAGTGGACAGGCGGTTTTTGTGGGTGACTATAATGACGATAGTGATTGCATCTTGAAAAGCGAAACGAACGACACAGAGAAGAATTTGGAAACTTCCGAAGTTGAGTACGGCGGAGATACCTCTGCAACAGAGTCTATTAGTGAAGACGACAACGTTTCTACTCACAGTGCAGCCACAGATGACAACGGTTCTTATGGCTCCACACACTCAATGGTTTTGCCATCTCTTCCAAAGGAGAGTACAATATTAGAAACTTCAGAGTCCTATGTTACTACTGAGGATGCAAAGAAAAATTCCTCAATGGAAGACGAAGATTACGATGTAATCAGTGGAGCTGATGAAGAAGACATTGCCTCCGACTTTGAAATATTATCTTCGGTGAGTTCGAACGATCAGCCAGAGGCTTAGGATTTCTGATCTAGTTATCTATTTTTGTTGTTGAAGTTTATACCTTTTTCTTTTTTGGGATTTTTTTTTTTATTTAGTTTTATAAGTTCTTGTTTTTGTACATTCTTACGTAGTATTCGATGAAAGTTTTTGTGATCGTATATATGTATATTTATCTGATTGTACATATCTAAACACTCTCCTTCTGAACAATGGAGGATTTTTCACTCACTGTTGCCAAATGACCCCCCGTTGTATTTGGATCGTCTCCAAACACTATGGCTACTTCTTCTAACGTGTATCCAGACGTTTCCACGTAGAAGAAGTAGATGACAACTACTTCAACACCAAGAATACAGCAGTAGACGATATAGTATTTCCACTGAATTGCATCCATAGCAACAGGGTTGACAAAACCATTGTAGATAAGAAACAAATTAATGGCAGCCTGCAAAATATTTAATCCTTTGGCACGGTGTGAGTATGGCAATACTTCCGAAAGATAAAGGAATGGTAAGATGTTTGCACCAGCATTATAGGCTAAATAAAATAAGAATATGAAAGCCAAGACAGCATTTGCCAATTGCGTATCAGTATAATTAGTCAAGGCAAACCTGGCAGAAAGAGCAGTCCAGATCACGTAACACACCAACATCCCCGTAGACGAAGCCAAAAACAACGTTCTTCTCTTAAAGAACCTCACCAATAATGTAAGAATCCAGGAGACACCCATATTATAGATCATCAATCCTCCATTAATTTTCAATTGACTGGTGGCTGCAGTAATCCCAATTGTATCCAAAACCTTGTTCAAATAGTAAGAAACCAAACCATTTCCTGATAACTGCATGAAGAATGCCGTAAAAACAACCAAAAAGAGTCTCTTTCTGTAAGTTGGAAAGGTTAAGAAATCAATATATTTGGAATTTGAATAAATTTTTTCCATTTCCAAGGCAGCTGAAATCTCTCTGACTTCAAACTCGACCAAATTTGTTGCCTTTTCGGAATAATCATCTCCCGTATGATACTTTCTCAATATGTCACGTGCCTTATCAATTTTGCCTTTTGAAATCAAGTATCTGGGCGACTCTGGAACCCAATAAAATCCAAGAATCTGAACCAATGGCAAGAAGCCTTGCAAATATGATGGGATTTTCCAAGCGTAATTCGTGTGAAGTCCATGTGAGCCGTAAGTTACCCATGCAGCAATAGTAGCCCCTAAATACCAAAAGGTATTATAAAAGGATGTGCAGGTATCTCTGTATTTGGGATAGGACAATTCAGAAATCAAACATGGTGAGGCAACACTTGTGAACCCAGTTCCTACCCCAATGACCATTCTGGAAACAAGGAAGAAGGCGTAATTGGTGGATGCACCTTGCAAAACAGACCCGATAATGGATAAACCCAGTCCCAAGAAAACTGTAGGCTTTCTGCCATAACGATCACAGAACCATGAAGCAAAGATTGCACAAATAAAGCCACCAAAAACAACTCCATTAGATAAAGCTCCCAATACAGCACCAGTTGGATGACCCATCTTCTCACCCCAGCTGTCAATAATTTGTAATCCATTTAACATACTGCCATCATATCCAGAACTAGTTGAACTAAGTGTATTTAAAAAAACATACCAGTGCAATACATTCAAGAAACCATATTTGTAGAAAGGCTTATCCAAGTACAAGTAATCATCAATTGATTGCTCACCTAAGATATTATCTTGAGCAACTGCTTCTTGGGATTGAGAAGCACTTGCATTTTCAATGTGGTCTACAGCACCACCTTTTTTATTGGAATCTGACATTATGTAGCTATAAATATGCTTTGCCAAAACTGAATTTCAAAAGTGAAACCAGACTCGATATAAGAAATTACTTCCAATTTATACACGGGCACAATATCCATTTCAAAATAAAAATGAAACGTAAAACAAGAGAAAAGGGGAAAGGACAGGATTCCCTCTGCAGATAATAATGCTCGGTGGTACGTTTTTAATAGACAAAATTATTCAAAGTGGAGACTGAACCACTGCTGATTTCCAATTTTGGATTAAGGTTTTGTTAGTCTGTTTAATATTAGAAGCTCATAACTCTCCGAGCTCAAATTGTTGAGCTACGAGTTCTATTGTCTGATTAGCCTTACCTTGCTCCAAACTTTTAGCATACCAGCAAACATATTTCTTTTGACTGGACTATATGGCGCTACATTACATGTACAAACCTTTAAATTGTAGAGAAAGATAGGAAATCAAATGGAAAAAGAAGGGACCAGATGGAAAAAGAGCCTATCAAAAATAACATAAATAATTTTTGTTTTTGTGTCCGCTCAGTTTTTCCTCACCAAATTTTTCTTGTCATTCAAATTTTCCGGATGGATAAACTTAGTTCCAGCACTAAACAAGTGGAGTAAACCAAAAGGTTACGTGCGATGCTATACAAGGCGGGGAATGAAGAAGTAATTAATTAATTCTCCAAGCCAAGTCTTTAATCAAAGACTTTACCAAATCGAATATATCTCGGAAAATATGGGTGAAATTCCTATTGTTGTTATCACCACAATGGTTAATGTGATGAACCCCCACTACGGATGATTGCTGTCACAATGTCAGTCGGAAAAAAATATTTTAAATCAGATCATACCAATTGCGCTTACCCCAGGTTTTCGTTACGAGCCATCCCCACAAGGCCAAGATTTTTTTTTGGAGATTCTGCGCGGCAAGCAAAACATTTTCCTACGGAAATGCGGAATGAACTAAATCCGTCCAAATAACTTCTCGAGAATGTCTTGGTTCAAACAACCAGAAAACCAATCATTCAATTGAATCCGAGTTGCGGGTTGAGCGACAAAACTGATTGTCTTATGGTTACATATATGGACACGATTAAGCAAAAGATATGATAGTCGGAAATGAAACTTTTCTCCTCCGTTCCCCTCCCAACGAAGGTTGTATCCGATTAATTTGACCAATACAATTGGGGATATTTTGTTGCACAAAGTGCAATCCGTGTCTCTCGCTTGTAATGTGATATCTTGATTACACACAATCATCATACACAGAATGATCTTTCACAAGAAGTCGATGATGATTTTCCACACTGCAACATTGAAAACTAAACGTAATCTATTCAAATAACTTTGCACTGCGTTGTATTTATGTCAAAGTGTTTGTTAAAATCAAGTCATATAGCAATCGTGTCAACAGCAAGTGAAACAAGCTTACCTCTGTATCCGTTCTTGTAGGTGATCCCTCAATTTCTTGAACAGGGACCATTCAATCAACTCAAAGTTACTCTTCTACTTGGAATACACAAAAATTAATTAGGATTTTGTAAAATCTATTTCATTGTTTGGTAACGGTAGATTCCGTGCACTACGAAGGTATTTAATTACGAGAATTCTAATTCCTATCCATTTACTATACAGTCTTTTTCCTTTTTGTTTGAACTAGTGACTAAAAATACTTGAACCAGCGCGACAAAATTATTGAAATCAATGAAACAAAAATTTGCCAACCAAGGCGGACAAAATTGTTTGAACTATTGCGGTAATATTTTTGAACCACGTGACCACTATTTTCAAACTAAGGCGGTCACATTTATTGCAACCAACGCTAGACAAATTTTTGAACGCCCAAAGTGTGTATCATCTTACACTGCATGACCGTAGTTGTTCACGATATAAGGTCGAAATTTTTTATAATTAATGATTTTATTTTATTCATACCTACTGTTCATATTAAATGCTTGTACACCTCGTTTAGAGCCCAATAATTGTAAATGAAGTTTCGAAACTCTTCGTATACTCTTAACACCTTCCCATATATCTGATTTAGCAAGTCTTCATGCACCTCAATCTACCAAGATTAGTATCAACGATACTAATAT
>JAJLZW010000171.1:0-21739 GCA_030572435.1 Candida labiduridarum | reverse complement strand
CCGATCATGTTTTCATTAGCTAGATCTATCCCAAGAGTTCAATTGGCCACTACCTCCGCCTATGTTATCAGAAACTCATTGAGAACTTACGTTGCCGTAGGCGACAAACTCCCATCCACCATAGTTTTTGAAGGTTCCCCAGGCAACGAAGTCGATTTGGCTGAGGAAACCGCCACCGGCAAATCAATTGTCATTGGTGTTCCAGGTGCATTTTCACCAGGGTGTTCCAAGTCCCACGTCCCAGGTTTCATCAGGAACGTACGTGCTTTCAACGATAAGGGTTACCAGAAGTTTTTCATTGTTGCTGTGAACGATGCGTTTGTCACCAAAGCCTGGGGCGAACAATTGTTGGAGTCCATTGCCGGCCAACAATTTAGATTCATTGCTGATCCTGCCGGTGCTTTCACCAAGGATCTCGACTTGTTGTTTGACGCTTCCAAATTCTTTGGCAACGAGAGATCCAAGAGGTACGCGTTGATTGTTGAAGACGGGAAAGTGGTCAAGAGCTTCGTCGAACCAGACAACACCTCTGTTGATGTTTCGGCTGCACAAAAGGTTTTGGAAGAAGCTTAGGTTGTATGTGGGTGTATGCCGTGGGTGTAAGTGTAGGTTTATCTGTCTATATGCTTTGGTTGAAAAAAGAAAAAAAATTATATTGTAAATACACAAAAAAATCTATTCAGATGTCGTTGTTCCTCTTGTCATATCATAGAAATGTTGAAAATAGGAATAAGGGTTGGCAGTCTCACCAGACTACCGAGTCTCAGATACAACTCTACATACACACCCACACCCACACCCACATCAACCGCACAATTTTCTGAAAAGGAAATCGAGCAGTCCAAGAAGTGGCTCGAATCGTTCACACACACCGAAATCCCAACCCATGTTTTCGACGTCACGTACAGCAGATCGTCAGGACCAGGGGGACAGAAGGTCAATAAGACGTCATCCAAGGCGACCGTCTCGCTAGAGCCAGGACTCTGGTTAAGTGCACAGACATGTTACTGGATCCCGAAACCGGTGCAGGAACAATTGAGAAGCAAGGGCATTCGATACGAGACCAAAAATGGCGGACTATTGGTTCAGTCGGACACCAGCCGAAACAGAGACGTCAATGCCGAGTTGTGTTTCCAGCGACTTCTCGAGGAGATCAAGTCGAAGGTGTACTTTGTTGGCGAGGTGAGCGAAGAGGACAAGGAGAAATGGAGCCAGTTGGAAGAAGACTTCAAGGAACGTAAGAAGTTTAACAAGAAGAGACAGTCGGACAAGAAGAAGAGCAGATCTAAGAAGTTTGATTGGTAGTCTTTTTTTATTAGCATGTATATAGTAAAGTTTGTAATAGACCAAATTGATATGGATATCGTTGTCAATGGAAAATTTTTCGTAAAGAGAGCAAAAAAAAATTGGTGGTTTGGGAAAATCTGTCTTTTTACTTTTTCACCAACAACCAACCATAAACAACCTTTCAGAAGATAATGGCCGTGAATCCGAAAGCAACAAAAACTATCCAATCGATCTGTAAGATCATTCGAGCTGTTGTTGAAAACAATTGCAAAGTGACAGACAAAGATTATGTGGCAGAACTTTCAGATGATTTTATTTTCACTGATGGGAATGCACAAATTCAAGAGGCATTGAAGAAAGTAGACTCGGAGTACAAACTCCAAGCAACTGAAGATATGTCAGAACAGCAACAGACAGAAGTCAATCAGTATAATGAACGTTTAAATCTGGACATTGAAGAATTCGTTCTTACGTCTGCATTTAGCATGGTGATTCAGTCAAAAATTGAAGGATTTATTCAACAAGACGAGACATCAACAACTGAATTTTTCAACTCATTAGCCTTGATTTTGGATTTCGAATTATCAATAGTGTTGAATGTTGAATCCAGCAAGAAATTTGTATTTTATGAAGGTGTTGCTCAGGTCACGAAGCTGTTGTTATCCATATCATCATCAACCATCGAAAAGTTTTGGGATTATTTTGAGACTCGACTCTTCATTATTTCGGATAAAATATTTAAAAACACAGGGGGAGAAAGAATGAGTCTCTTGTATACCTTCAACCATTTAACAGATAAGTTAAATATCAAGAATGCGGACGGTAAAAGAGATTCGTACAAAAAGGATAGTTTCAGCGATACGTTCCAAGCAAGAGCTCGATTCTTTTTGGCCAATGTCCTACAATTCGAGGATAACACAGGTTTAAACAAGTACTTCCTTGTGTCGAACAGAACTTCTCCAACACTCCAGATAAGCGACCGCTATTTATCGGATGTCATTGACATTCAAAAACTTCTTAAAGACCCGTTACATTATTTGAAGAAGGAAAATCACAAGCAATTAAGAGTTTTAGCAGACAAATGTCTGAGGGTATCCAAGGAGATTATCAAAGAAGAAGAAAAGTTCAGATCCAAGAATCCCCCTGCAGATCTATTCCTTGTTGTTCGAGCAAAACCAGAAGAAGAACAAGAATATCTAAATAAAAAATATTCCAAATCTATGTATGTCCCAGAGAATTACTATGCTTCGTTGTTCAAAAATAAAGATAAAAAGCTAGAATTAGAGAATAAAGAGTTCTTTAAAGCAATTTTGGAGAGACCAACCACAAGAATGCAATACTTAGTTATGATTTTTGTGGTGAGTCATCTTATGGTGGAGCTGCTTCAAAAGTTCAAGCTGCAATTTATAACATCATTGAATGCACCTGTAAATATCAAACATTTTATTAATGATGCTATTCCGGAGGACATTGAAAAGATCTTCATGCGAATTAGAAAAGACATTCCTGGTTTACTTAAAAAGTTTAACTCCCAATTATCATTTCTATTACTGCATATAACCGTTTCTGAGAAGCAGTGGTGGAGTTGGCTCCTATATGGAAAAGATCCTCGAACTGGTAAGTCCTTGATGGCTGACAAACATCTATCTACAGAAGAAATCGAAAAAGCGGAAAATGATTCCAAAAACATCTATCGTTACAAAGAATCACGGTACTTTAACACCTATGTCACTCCACAAGTCACTAGAAAAATGAGAGCAAAGCGAGGATTATCACTGTTGAATGCTATTGAGAAATTTGATATTGCTAATGTTCAAGAGAAAGTTGAGAATTGCAAATATGAATTATCCAACACAGAAGACTCGGATGCTAAACACGAGTTATTAGAAAACCAATCTTTGCTCTCATGGAGATTACTAAGAAATGAAAGATCGGGTAACTGGTTTGAGTCCGCTCAAAAATTCAGAGAAGAGATGTTGTCCCATCAAGAAGAGACTAAGGAAGACGAGGATGACATGGATGTCGATGAGGAAGACGAGGAAGAAGAAAATGCAAAGCAGGAAGATGTGAAAACTATCAAGAGAGAATTGGAACATGATGAGACGGGTGAAGGAGCCAATGGGCATAAGAAAACGAAAGTTGATTCAAATAATGAGAAGGTATCAAAGGAAGAAGTTGTTGAAACTGATGCTGAACCAGAAACCAAAGATTTACCGGCTGAAGCTGAACTCCTAAAACCTACCGAAGAAGGAGAAGCTAACAGATCGCACGTTGAAGAAGAGAAAGTCATCGAAAGTGCTACAGAACCAAACCCATAATGAACTCGTTATTAAGCATATAGAAACACGATCTTAAATATATGACATATTTTTTTTTAAAAAAAAAAATGAAGAAGCTACCAATTGCTTAGGACGCGTACTTAAAAAAAGTAAAAAAATTAAAAAGATTTTGGCACCAGCATAAAACAGCGAAGACTATCAAAATTGACGAATCCTTTTGCAACGTTTTCCTCAACAGAATTTCCAATTCTTTAATATCCTTTTATAATTTACCTCCAAGATGGCCATGACAAGACGGAAACTGCAGAAGGAATCAAAAACTCCTTTACAAACAAAACGGAGAACGACAAAAAAGAGATCTAGCAGGAAAAAGAAAGATGAACCAACCAAATCACAACCGATTTCCGAGGAAAATACCACCATCGAGTCAATTAAAGAAGAATCTGTTTCATTGAACTCGTCTCCAGTCAAAAGAATAAACCGTGCATCTAATAATTCAACGCCCACGAAAATGCTTCTATCATCTTCTCCCACCAAAAAGAAGAAAAGTGTAGCATTCTCAGATGATTTGATATTGGACGTACCTAGTACACCAGATGGGAGACAAACTTTGGGAAGATCTATCCTTAAGGCCTATAACTTGAATTTATACACTGGTTTGGTGGATCCAAATAATACGTCCTTATGGGAAAAAGACATAGTTTCTGAAAAACAATCCTACGGACCCAAGAACCCTATTTTTTGGTTGCAAGGAACAATTGTTCAGCTTCCGCCAAACTCGCCAGATTTATATTACTTGGTCGAAGGTTGCATAATGGTATTGGAAGATGAAACTTTTGATAAACGATTCGAAGTATATGCGACATTGAATAGCATTTACAAAACAAACACAACTGCAAATGTGGCTAACTTATTTTGTTGCTGTTTTGGTGATACCTTAGCAGCCAGTCCTAGTAAACGTGGAAAACGTAGTCCAGCATCCAAAAGGGCATCAAGTCCAGGCAAAAAGGATTCCGAGAAACAATATGTGGTCCTCTTGGCGAATCAAATCCTCAAGGATATCGAGAATACCGAAAGTGTAATATTTGAAGGGGGAGAAGCAAACAAGGAAAATAACGGGGCTTCTAAGAATGATCCCTTTAGGATCAGGATCATTAACCAGGCGTTAAAATTGTTAAGTTATTTCATGTTGGATCCAGAGTTAAACAAGAATATACCGGTCGAGACTATCGAATGGGCATACCGTCGTGCATGTACTGTGTTGACACATCCGAAAGTATCGAAGGCCATAGTATCATCGTACATGGTGATTATTAAAGATTGTAAATTAGGCGCAAAGAAACGAAAACTTTTGTTTGATAATGGCGAATTACCTGAAAGGATGTTGTTTAGTTTGATCAACATGAAAGGATTCCCGAGCTCATCATTGGTTTCAGAACAATTCATCTGTTTCAAGAACTTCGTGAACTTGTTCCCCAGCATAATGGCCAAAAATTTTCATCACTGGTTTGGCATGTTGTTGCTTAATATCTGTGAAATCGGATCTCCGTTTTACTTGAAATGTTTTACCATTGGTGTGCATTGCTTGTTGGAAGTCACAAAAACGTTTTTGGATAATAGGAATGTCATGGTATATGTGAGAAGGTTCTTATCATCTCCAGTACCATCAGAGATTAAGTCAATGTCAAGCAGCGATTCAATAATTTTGGATTCAGATCTGGCAAGTTCACAAAGGACGAAAGTTGTCGATTTGGTATTGACAAAGCTTCAAGATTTGATTCGTGATTGTCAATTCAAAGCAGCAATGGATATCTGGGTTGCATTAACTGTGTTGGTCGGTAATGCAGGCTCGTCTTTTGACAAATGGGAACATTTGAATAAATGGTTACAAATTACAAAACATTGTTTCAACTCGCAAGATCCCGAGGCCAGAATTTTGGCATTGAGTTGTTGGAAAGCGGTGTGTTTTAATATATGCCGAAATGAATGTGAAGAGATTAGATATGTACTAGATCCAATCTTCCAAAGCACGAAGGACAAACAATCGTTGATTAACACGGCGGTGAAACCGAAGGTCAAGCTTCTCACATATTTGTTCCACAGTTTCAATGTTGCAGAAATGGATGACGAAATAATCGATACAATGCATAATTTGTTCCTTGCGATATTGTTTTCTTCCGTCAACCCAATGGTAATTAAACAACGCACGAAGTATTTACACGTTTTATGGGACAAGGTTTTCCAATTTGTCTTTGTGAACTTCTACTTCAAGAAGAAATCATCCAACGCCAGTATGAATCAATTTGGGTTGAAGGTGCTTATGAGGCTCTTGAAACCGGCTACTCCAATCAATGAAAAGAACTTTAACGAAATGAGATGTTTGTCGAGCGAACCAGTATCTGTCAATGAGATAAATTCTTTGCCATCTCGATGGATTCACGACAAGTTTGACAGAATCATGCAAAATATGATTTTGATATTCCAGCTGGAGCATTTAAATGTGGACGATAAAATCGGATTCTTCAATGCCTTTTTGGCAAGCATCAAACCTGTGACCAGAAGTGAAACATCGATTTCAGCAACGACCTATGACATAATTGACAACATACCATTTGTTTTAAATCAGCTATTTAAAAAGAACATACTATCTCAGGACCAGATTATCAAGCTAATTGTCAATTTGCATGATACGTTCACGTCTTCGTTGTTGATTAGAAGAGCCAATGAAAATGACGAAAATGACACCAATTATAACATCTATCTTCCTATTCTCGAAAATTGCTCCAAAAGGTTATCCAGAGATGAGTCGCTAGAAGTTTTCAATTTGATTATTCAATCCCTTTCGCAAAAGAAAATCCTTATCTTCATTGCTGATTACTTAAAACTGGGTACATTAACTGATGAAGTAAGAAATGTGTTTCTTGAAATTTTAAACAAACGTGTTTCGGATACATCCAAACAAGAGTTGATTTTGTATGGAGAGATCTGTCAATATTTGGATACAGGTTTTGATTCATTTGTTAAGAGGACGATTCAATCGGTAGTTGTTATATCTGATGCAGAAGAGATGCATAACTGTTTTGGGTATTTGAATATCGAGTCATGGAATATTTCCATCATCGTGTTCTTTTTGGTTCTAGTGAAGAATGCTCCAAACAAGCATGTGCATCAATTCACAATTGAGTTACTCAGAAAGATTCTTCATACCAAGTTTGTTCCAATGTTGGAATTTTTAACCCTTCAAGATTTTGATGCTGAGCTTTTCCCAGTATTAGACCAAGTATTCTTGACCGCTTTGGAATTAACTGGAGAGCCATTATTTAAGGTGTGTCTGATTTTGAAAGATTATTTGGAAAAGAGAATTAAAGAATCCGAGAATGACGCGTTAGTTGACAAGATGTTGGTTGGATGTTATGCAGATTTGGGAATCGACGTTGGATATTTGGTTCAAGATCACGCAGAAAAATATCCAGGCTTTAAAGAAGAATTGGAAGGAAGAGGGATGTGCATTGTGGATGCGAAAGTAAGATCCAAGAGCGTTGAAGAATTTTCAGATGACGCTCAAAGACCTGTTGATAGTCTTGATGATGACTCAGTTCCGGAAGAGCACAATAAATCATTAGAATTGATACATAATAGTGATTCCCTTGGACTTCTAGGTACTCAAGTTGTTGTCAATGAGAAGGACAAAGGAGAAGACAAAGAAGTGTCTAATGAAGAACCAGTCGACGTAAAGAAAGAACTAGAGAGGGACCACATCGTGGAAGATATTGAACTGTCCGTGTCTGAAGATTCTGTAATAGAGAAAGAAAGCACAGTTGAAAATGAAGTGAGCGTTCAGAACGAAGAATACATTGAAGAGGAAACAACTATTGACGATAACGCGAATCAACCGGCTGTTGAAGATGACCCGAAACAAGAATCTCCATCGGTTGACGGCACAGTGAACAACACAGCAGAAGTCAACCAATCATATCCATCAGATGTTGAACGTGCTTTTGTATTGACCCAAATACCGAGACCCACTATGTTCACTGATGAGGAATCACAAACTACGGAACCAAAGAGTGAAGAAGATGTTCCATCATCTGGTGATGAAGGTTCGAATGCAGAAAGTACCCATGAACCAGAAAAATCTACAACTTCGGAGCTCGATAATGCAATTGGTAAAAAGCGTAAGGCTGATCAAGACCTAGAAGACGTGGAAGCACCAAAAAAATGCAAAACCAACACGCCAGAACCCGATAATTTCGAAGAACAAGATACGTCTGCAAATCCAGCTTCACATGAATCAGAAAACGATGAATCGGAGGAAGAAAAAGAGGTTGAAAATAAAGACATCGCAAGAGATGGAGAAGATACCGATGCTAATAAAGCAGAACAGGAACCAGTAGAAACTCGGCTGGAACAAGAAGTTCATACCGAGGAGAACGATATCATTCAAGGGATTGAACATGATAAGGAAGTTTCTCCACAAAACGATTTGGTTGTTGGTAAAGACTCGCATGAAGACCAAGGCATTTCAGTTGAGAGCGGAAATATTCCGACTGCACTTAAAACAGAATCTTCAGCATCATCATTGTCACAATCTACAAGTCAAAATAGCGTGCATCACTCACCGCTAGAATTATCCGACATGCTCGAAAACTTGTCTACTGAAGAACTCGGAAGCATGACACGTGAACAAAGGTACGACATGGAAACTAAGTTGCTTAACTTGATGGTCCGTTTAAGAGGACTAGCATAGCCCACGTAATATACAAATCTTTCGATTTTATTTTATTTTACGTAGTGCTCGCGGTACGTTCCCCGTGGCATCCCGCCCAGGAAATATGTTACATCGTTCGCGAAAGTTCTTTGGGCAATTTTATTTTTGCTTCTTCTCCCTCTCTTTCTCCCCACGCGAACAAACTATAACTTCTCCTGAACTGTTTAAGGTTTTCTTTGTATATCCAGGGTGTTGATTGTGATTCTGCTGTCATTTTTTTTCATAACCTTTTCTTGTTCCCCATCACAGAATAGAGGACAGCACACGTACAATGTCTGTGATTCCGTACAACAATGGGAATAAGGCCATACTATATCACAACCCCAGTGATGGGGTACTTGTGGTTCATGATCCCCAGGAAAATACGATCAATTTGGTATCGACCATATCGCCCGAATCAAGAGCAGAAAACAAAAATACAACTCGAAGAACTTCACAAACATTCACTAACGATCAATTCGCTCATACTTCAGGAATGGTTAAATGTCCTAATTGTGGATTTTCGTGGACCGAATATCCAGGCAACACTTCTAGACGAAGGGGCACCCAATCAACAGGGAATTTGTTCAATGTATCATTGCCCCTGGAGTATCTTTCCCACGGGTTTATGCATACGGATTACTTTAAATTGCTAGGGAAAATACCACTCAAGGAAGAGCGCTTTCCCAAGCCATCCTTAAAGAGTTCGTCGTTGCCAGATGGAATTTTCAACCAAGGTTATTTTAAGCGCTTTTTCAAGAAAATAGACCCTTTCATACTTGGGTCAGGTGCGCATGCTCAAGTCTACAAGGTAAACCACGTGTTGAATGACATAAATCTAGGTACATATGCCGTCAAAAGAATCAATGTCGGAGATCAATTGGAGTTTCTAGATCAAGTGTTGAATGAAGTGTTGATATTGTACGAATTGTCCACCACAGCTGCCAATGAGAATAACTTGATTCGTTACAATCACGTGTGGTTAGAGATGGGGGAATTGGATGACCTGGCTGCATATTTCCTTCCTGATTCCCTGCTAGATGACAAGTCAAGGTCAACTACAGTTCCATATGTTTTTATTTTACAGCAATACTGTGATGGGGGTCATTTGGAAGACTTGATCAATAAAAATTTCACTGTAGAAGACAATCTAACGTGGAAGCAGAAAGTCGAACTCGAAAGGAAAAAGAGAAGAGCTGAAAAGAATGGCCTGCAAGATACAAATCAAGCGACGTGGTTAAATGAATTTGAAATCTGGAAGTTTTTTCATGACGTTGCAAATGGCGTTAATTATCTACATAAGAATGGAATATTGCATAGGGATATGAAACCTTCAAATTGCTTATTGGATGTGAAATACCAGAGACTTGAATATTCTAAACAGAAATTTGCAACTTTGGAAGACTTTGAATCAAAAGTTTTTGATTTGCCAAAAGTGTTAGTATCTGATTTTGGCGAAGGGAAGTTTATCGAGAAACGTCATAATATTGCCCTACAGAAAATAACCGACAGACAAGGAAATACTGGGACATTGGAATTTACAGCACCAGAGTTATGGCTATATTCTAACGATCCCGCTTTGGGTAAAGATAGCAAGAACTTTTTCAATGATTTTACCTACCAAAGCGACATCTATTCCTTAGGATTAATTTTATGTTACTTGTGTATCGGGAAACTACCATTTTCAGGCATAATTCGTGACGAAAATGATCCACAGGAGACTAGAGATAAAATTTTGGATTGGTATTCCAATTTGACTTACGAAAGCTTCGGCAATTGGTTTGAGCAACAAATTCTTCAAAGGGAGGGCCAAATGAGTGATTGTATGAAGGATTTTGAGAGATTGATATATTTAACAATAAAAGGTGAAGAAAATAATTCCGTCGACTCTGTCGAATCAAGGTTAAGCTCAAAAGAAGTTTTGGTGGACTTGAATGAAATGAAGTGGAAGAGGTTTATTCAATCTGATATAACTCGAACTCGAACTTACAGTGGCGAAGGTGTAAATCATGGTGGAGAAACTAACCATAGTGAATTGGTTCTTAAAGCAGACGAAACTGTGGCATTGTATAACCCAATTTCAGACGAAATAGCTATATTGGACGAGGAGAAAGGAGATGTGGAGAACGAGGAAAAGCATCATCACGTAGCTGATGGTCGAGGAGGTGATGACGAAGATGAGGATCTTGAGTACGAACGTCAATACGATTCAGATCATATTAACTTGACGGAAGATGAGTCTGAAGAAGATATATCACACGCTTATATTGAAAACTTTGGAGGTTCGCAAAATGAGTACTTGCATTTACATAGGTTTGCTACAGTTCCGTTTTATTGTTTCGAGTTGTTACTCTTGGAGTACCTTTCCTACTTTTCCCCCAGCTTCCCAAAGTCGATTTTAAAGATTGGCATCTTCATTTCTATTGCAATTGATCTTGTTATAGTTGAACGTACCAAAGTACGAACAGGTATATTTGTATTGACGTCGGTAACTCTATCTATTTTCCTAGCATATGAGCTTGGACGTCCGACACTCGAATTGGAATAGATAAGGATTTAATATACACCATAGCGTTTTTTTATCTCATATCCTGTTGATGTCATATAGGAATATGGAACATTCAGCCAAAGAAAAAAAAGCTGTAGAAAAAAAAAAAGAGCGAAGAAACAATACAAAAAAAATTACGCATCTCAAGTCAATACACAAGACATCACAGCCAGTAGCAAACAACAAGAACCATACATTCGTAGTTAATGCAAGGATATAATCAAAAGAGACATCAGAATAATCCTACCAAGTCTAAAAGTAAGAAGAGAAAATATTCTCAGGTAGATATTCAATCAAGTACCAACAATAATTTTGAAACTTTGCAACATCACGTTGATGAAGATTCTGATATCGAAGTTATCTATGATTATGGGAAACCCAAAGATGGTTTAGTATTGGTGGACAGCGATGAAGAACAGGGTTATGATGAAGAAGAAGGGGACGATAGAGACTCACAATCCGAACCTGAATCAAAGAAGCGTAAACTTGACAATGAAGATGCCAGTGAGGCAAACGAGCTAGCAAAGAATGAAGATTTCATAGGGTTTGGTTTTCTGTCTACTGATGAGGAAGAATCTGAGGGTCCATATAGTGAAGAAGAAGATAACCGCGAAGGCACGCCGAATTCCCAGTACCCCTGGATCAAAGATCATGATCATTCGAGACAAAAGGAAATAGCAGATTGGCTTACCATGGAAATACAAGATTTTGTTAATTATATTTCGCCCTCGAGTGAAGAAATCATTACAAGAAACGGAGTCATTGCTACCTTGAAAAAGAGCATATCAGCATTTTGGCCCGGAACGGCTGTCCATGTTTTTGGGTCTTGTGCAACTGATTTGTACTTGCCAGGATCGGATATAGATATGGTGGTTGTATCGGAATCAGGAACATACGAGAATGCATCTAGGTTATACCAGCTTTCTACGTTTTTGAGGACCAATAAATTGGCAACTGAAGTTGAAGTCATTGCTCACGCTAAAGTTCCAATTATCAAATTTGTCGACCCTCAATCCCGTCTTCACATCGATGTTTCTTTTGAAAAAACTAATGGTATCGATGCAGCTAAAAGGATACGAAGATGGTTGGTAACCACACCGGGACTTCGAGAATTAGTATTGGTGGTGAAACAGTTTCTAAGGACACGAAAATTAAACAATGTTCATGTGGGAGGACTCGGTGGTTACGCAACTATAATATTGTGTTATCATTTCTTGCGATTGCATCCAAAATTGTCCACTAGTGCCATGAATGCGGTAGAGAATTTAGGAGTTTTGTTGATTGAATTTTTTGAGTTGTACGGGCGTAATTTTTCATATGAGGATTTGGTGTTATGTTTGGATCCAGAGACGGAGGAGCCAAGATACGTGCCTAAGCGGAAATCACCACTTCAGCACTCCTCTAGGAGTCTGTTTGCCATCATAATACAAGATCCTGCTGATGCTTCCAATAATATAACCAGATCGTCCTACAACCTTAGAGATTTGAAAAAAGCGTTTGGTGGAGCATATCATTTACTCCTGGAAAAGTGTTATGAATTGAATGCAGCTTCTTATAAAGAAAGATTGGGTTCGCTGATATTGGGTGATATCATCAAATATGTAGGGAAAGAGAGAGATTTCAAAGATGAACGTCATAAAGTTGTTAACCATGCATTGGTGAAGCACGACGACGATGTGCAAGATGAAGACGAAAGCGATGGCCAGGATGGAAATGACAAGTACTACTTTTCTGATATGACGGCTGAAAGCGATGAAGAGTATGTTCCTCAAAAAAAGATTGCCACGCCAACTCCAATAACCAAGAAGCCAAAGGATACCAAAAAATTAATTGAAAATATGTTAAGTCTCAACAATAGCAGCGATGACGACAAGGCTTCAAAAGATGATAACGAACCGTACGTTCCTAGTATAGAACGACCAAAGTCTAATCTAGATAAAGAGGTTAGAAGAGATTATTGGAGACAGAAAGGTTTAGATTTGTAATATCATTAATTAAAATGTAATTTCTATAAGATTATTTTCCAGTTTTGCACTTAGCAGCAATTTGAAATAGACGAACTTCTTGCATTAAGCATCCCTCCTATCTGATCTTGTGGATTATCTCTCATCAGCTCATAATATGTAGTGAAAAATTCTTCGTCTATATCTTTAACAATTTCGTTGAATAGCTCCACCACCCCAGTGCCATCTTTTGAACTAGTTTCATGATATTGTTTTACGTTTGGCTGTTCCGCTATTAACTCATCTAGTTGATCTTGAATTTCTTCCCTCTTGTTTGGTGCCAAGTCCAATTTCGTCCCAACCAAACGGATCTCTATCCTGTCATTTATGCTTGACGAATTATTCAATTCCAATTGTTGGATCCAATACTTTGCTGCGTTAAATGAACTCTCCAAATTGCTCAAATCAAAGCAAACCAATGCTGCCTTTGCATTTCTATAATACATTGGCGTAAGCGAACGGTATCGCTCTTGACCAGCAGTATCCCATATCTCTAGTTTCACTCGATGTTCTTGATTTTCAAATGGCGAAAACACTTTGGTTAGAAAAGCTGCCCCTATGGTGTTTGAAGTGTGCAAATCAAACTTGTTGGTTGTGAATCGGTGCACCAAGGAGGTTTTACCTACTGAGGAATCTCCCAAAACGACGACCTTAAACGGAGGTGCTGGTACTGAAGAAAATGATGAATGACGTGTAGTTAGTTGTTGATTCACGGACATTGGGGAGGAATGTGTTGTATATATGTGTTGTTCTGTATTTCGAAGTTGTCCACCATCTCACATTTTCTGGTATTCTAAAGATCGCTTCTCCTCGTTTATTGTTTATCGCTTAATGTGCGTGATATACAATGCAACACCACACCATATCCATGTACCACCATCATAAACTAGATAATCTGTCATCGCTGTTTAGATCTCGTCATCGGAATGGGTGATATCGTTTCTGAATTGTTTATTAATTTGTCCTCCTATAAGTCATTTATGGTGAACGTCATTAAAGCTGAGTGCGGGGTTTGATATTTCCGTTTTGGGCGAGTCGCATAACCATTGTATTCTTCATTTTATATACCCACGGCAATAAATATTTCACACTTATTCCAGAAAATACCCCATACTTCGATAGGGTAAGTTGTTCATGCTTGATGACTACCGAAAGTGGAGTGAATAATATTGGTCACGTGGGAGGTGCATAATTTTTTGGTTCTGGTATGAAGCAGCTTCTTGCGCTGGTGTGAAAAGCGATGTGCGTTAGTACCAGCATAGAATGACTCCTAGAAAAAAAAAGTATTTCAACCAAATCCCGTCCGTTCTTCTTACTTCACTCCAATTATAGAATTGGCAATATTATTTTCAGATTACTGAAATATTATCGTTGGTGTTATTTCTTTTCTATTGTCAATAACAATTACTTAAGATTCAAACTTATCAGGCCATACAACATAACCATTCCATTCAGTTTGCTATAACCACCTGGAGAAGCTTTAGAATAGTCTGCATTCTCAGCTACATCAAATTTGTTCTAATAATATAACTTGAAAACACGATCTACAAAAAAAGATGGAGAAACCAACAAAAGAAAAGACATCAAAAGTTCGAAAACATGTCAGTAGTGCTTGTTTGGAGTGCCGAAGAAGACATTTCAAATGTGATGGTAAACAGCCAGTCTGTGATAAATGTCTAAAATCAAACAAGCCATGCCAATATGTTGCAAGCCATAGAGGTGGCTCACGAAAGAAAGGTGTATCGACGAAAAAGAAACCCATCACGGTAAATGATGTGAATCATGGACCCCAAATGCCTATGTTTGTTGCTGATATTGAAGATTTTGGCAAAAGGAAGATAGAACCAGTTGCTTCCCCAGTACTACCAATAGAAATAAAGACCAACGAGGACATGCTTCTACATGTGATGGAGTTACCGTGTGCTGGTGACCATGAGCGTTGTAAGGGACTGAACTGTCCTGGAAAAAGTGCGGTGGAGTACATGAAATCCCGTCCTGACAAACATGCCCGTATGAATGACAGCGAGGCACAGATGATGGAGACGTTGAGAAAGAAAATAAAGCTAGAAAGTACCATGAGTAATATCAAATGTCTCTTCAGTGACAACAACCCTTCCATAGATATCAGGTCTTTTAGAGAGTTGGAAATGACTACTAACATTCACGATCCAAATAACTTTGCTAATCTCTCGTCGCTAGATAGAAGTGAAATACTAAAGAATTACTACGAAACGTTTCACCGTGCACATCCAGTTTTACCGTCCAGGGAAGAAATGATGATATATATGTCTAATCCATCTATTGAACAAGAACTATTACCAATTCTTAGTATAATCGGCGAAGGAGAAACCTCGTCTATCTATGCTAGGTCAGTCGACTTGGTATCAGACAGACTTGTGCAATGCATAGATGTCGTTAGACAGAATGGAGTTATAGATATCATTTCACTACAGGCATTAACATTAGTTTCCTTAATTGCTCATGTTTCGTCATTGCATGTATTGAGTAAGAACCTAAGGCATTTTTGCATTTTCTTGATCCAGGATCTTCAGATCCATCTCATTGATTCACCAGCAGCTCAAACTACCAATGATATGACTCCAAATTCAGATACTAGTCCATTGCCCAAAGTATTCACATCTCCAAGGTTGTCACACATTTCTAGAGAAGGCATAGTGCAAAGTGCAAGAAGGTTATTCTGGGAATTGAACTTTATTGACATTATCACCGGATCAGCAGATGGTAAAACCGTATCATCTTTTGACAGTATTGAATCATTTGTGGACTACCCCACGGTTCCTCTGAGAGATGTATTTGATTACAGGGGACGTTCAGAAGCAGGACACTTGGTAACTAATGCCGTCAAAATGAACATTGAAATCCATAACAAAAGACCATATGAAGCAATTCTTACTAGACTAAAAGCTTTGTTATCAGGTTGGGAAATGAGACTAGAGGATCCGTCGCTATTTGAGGCGCCTCCTTTGATTGATAAAAGTGGAACGATAAATGAAGGTGTTCATCAAGCAATTTTACTATTCAATTATGCAAAAGTTTTTACACATAGACCATTTTCTTATCTTTGGAAGATAAATTCCCCTCAGCATCCGAAATGTAATGGTGATGCGATAGATTCCAACGATTTAAATACCCAGATTCAAGCCAACTCAAGAACTACAATTGAAACGAGAAAGACTATTGAAGGTGCCAATTCCATAATACAAGTTTTGATAGACACTGGTGCATCTAAGGTTGTCGAGAGAACTCATTTCTTTGCCTGTGCGTTGGCGCTTTCATCTTTGGTTCATTTAAGTGCGTACATTTGGATAGAAACTACGTTGGCAATGGATAGGACGCAATCATTTGGTTTGAACGAAGACGATTTGGACCTTTACACTGAGTACATTAAATTGGCTTTAAGTGCTCTTTATCCAATATCTAAGCATTGGCAGTTGTCAGGGAAATTGGCTAAACATATCAGAGATTCATTAACAACATTGAAACCAAAGTTGTACTCGAAATTGAAAGACTTTTTACCACAATTAGAGATAGGAATTGAGCGCATGAATATTGCTTCAAGTGAATCGAATGGTCCCAATTCTACAAGAAGTCTGGCAATGCCGGTGGAACAGTCTACAACTGTGACAACAACAACAACAGCAAATATTGATGGGACACGCCATTATGCTGAGAATTCGGCTCCACTACCAAACTCGCAAGGTCCCTTGGAGATTAATTCTGGTACAATCACTAATGATAATCAACTATTCAACGACCAGTACGATTTTGGGAACCTCACTTGGGAACCTGCCTCGCCAGTCTCCCCGTCTGGGTGTGACTGGATTGACAAAGGGTTGGTTGATTTTAATTTTGATGCATTTGTATAGAGATGAAATATTCGTTTATTTATTTAATTATTTAATTATTTAATTACTTATTTATTTGTCAGTTTATTAATTAGAATAAAAGAAATACAAACTAACGACGATTTTGTAGTTTGGTTTCTTTTGCGCTATCGCCTCTTCTGTTCTTCTTTTTGTCATCATTAATGATAGTTGTGGCGAAAAAAAAAAAAGAAAAGCGGATATTGAGAGATGAAAATTGATACAGCGCGAGTTTAGTTTTGGTCAGATCATGATGATTTTTGGTTCCACCAGATTCAATTCCCCACTATAAATCAATTTTCGTATCGTCACGACCCTTTTCTTTCTTTGCAAGTCTAGCTCATCCAAATGGCTAACAAGCGACGTCCGAAGAAGACCCGTGCTCCTTACAAGAGATATGTTTACAAATCCAACAATTTCGTAGCGAACTCTGATGATGAAGAAGACGAAGAGTTCATAGAAGGAAATCAACCGGAGTCGACCCTACAGGCTTCCAATATTGCCCGTTTTAAAGGGGCTGTAAACATTCAGTCCATCTATGTTTTAAGTGATCAGGTCAACTACGAAGGGAAAATGTGGCCTTGGAGTAAGTTTGAGAAAACCGATGTATTGCAATGTGCTCTACGAGGGCATAATCCGGAGTACAAACAAATTACAGAAGCCAAACAGAACAACCCTCTGATGGTTTTCCCTGTTGAGATATTTGTGAGGATATTGGAGATTTTAAATGAATGGGGGAAGCTAAAACCAAAATTCATGAGAGTATGTAAATTATTTTACTTGATCGCTCTTCCGATGATATATAAGAACCCTCGTTTAAAAGCAACAAATTTTTTCAGTTTTGTTGAAAGTATTTCCAACAATAAGGCACTAGGGCATAATATACGCACATTGGATCTTTCATATATCATTCAGTCAGGTAAGAATGCATTTGTTGCGAAACTATTGAAGAGGACGGGCAAGAATTTAGAAGCATTTGTTGCACCACAAACGAGTTTTGGAATTGGACCCATGCATGCTTTGAAGAATTGTGTAAATTTACAGGTGCTTGACTTGCGGCTTGTTTCAGAAACTTTAAATTTGGAAGAATTATTCAAGTGCATTCGAAATTTGACCAACTTGAGACAGCTATCGTTCCCCAGATCGTCAATTGAAATTCACAACTACGAACTGATCGAGTGGCCACCAAAGTTAACGTTCCTAAGACTATCTGGCGGTATTAGCGATGACTTTTTGTACCAATTAGAATTCCCAGAACTGATCACATGTTTAGAATTTGCCCATTGTCCTGCCATCAGTCATCTCGGGTTTCGTCACGTTTTGTTTAGAATAGGATGGAACTTAAAAACGTTGAAGGTGCAATACCCCATGCCAGGTTTGAAGAATGATTCATTGGACCAGGTCTTTGTTTACTGTCCCAACTTGACCGTACTCGAGATTACGGTTGACTATGTTTCGTCTATGTTTTTTGATGAACAGTATTTGGGATACACGAACACGCCTAGACCACTACGGACATTATATGTAAATAGCAGTGGAATGTTGGGAACGCTGAGTAGATTGGACCCTATTGATTTGGCAGTTGCATTGAACGATGGTCGGTTGCCAAATCTAAAACATATGCAATGTACGGCCAAATTGGGCTGGAATCCACAATCAGAAGCAGTTGAGTATATTGCTGACGAGCTAGATGAACGTCATGGTGGGTTATATATAGGATTTTGAAAGAATTAAAAATACACGAGGTTTGACAGCGCGACGGTGCCAGAGAGAGAGAGAGAGAGAGAGAGAGAAAAAGCAATATGAGAGGTGAGGAAAATCCGAAATCGTAGTTACCCTCAGAACGTAAACTGGTACTACTACGCCATGAGTCTACGAATCGTGCTACCATTGCAACCTATAGACACTGACAATGGTGATATATTTGATACATTATCCAATATTCAACCCAACAGAGTCAGGAATATTGTGTTTTTTGATGAACGCATAACAGGGTACATCATATACGACGGATCATTTGACCACCACAACAATTTCTTTCGGTTAGATGTCGCCATTCTACCACTGGAAACCCTTGAGGAAAGTGATCCGCTTAGTTATGCATATTTGGAGAGCAAAATGGATTTGGTTTTAGATCAAGAAAGTTTGATCTACGATAAGGGTTCAACGCACATCTTCAAATTTGAACTCCCTGTCAATTACCCTCGAAAAAGACTAAACAACCCACAACTTTACGTCAGCTTTACCTTAGTTGAGACGAAAACTACAACTGAACTAACCGAAGAAGAAACTCGAGAAGCATCGCAGTCAGTGGAGGAGACGTTACCAAATTATATGGCATGCATGAAGAGAAACTTGCTCTCAGAACTAAACCATGAACAGGACTTTATTGAAGTACCTTCGTCCGCTGTGAATGATTCCATTGATACGGTAGAAGAAAATCCAACTTCGGAAATATCAGTAGTGCTGACAAGTATCAGCATTCCTGTTACGATTTCACTTGTCATTAAACTCAAATCCACGAAGCCGGCTGGAAGAAACAACATGCTTCTAGCGACCCTCAATATTGAATGCTCGGAAGAGTTTGCCAAAGACCAAAACGTGAAGAACTTGTATTTTGATATATTAGACTTGCAAGTAGGATTCAAATCAGGATCGGTCCAACCAATTAGCGAGTTGATTCCAACAAAAATTGACCACTCAGATTCCTTAAATTTGACGTACAAGTTTACAAACTACGAAGTGGATTCTAAGGACAGCAATACGTCGAAGCCAATACACATAAGCTTAACATTGCAAGTGTTCCAAATAATAGATGGTAGCTATGTGAAAATAAGTAACACCATACAGACAGAATGGTCACCATATCTCGATTTTGGATTAATTGCTCCACCCATCAATAATGCATTGAAAACATCGCATAATCATAATTTATCACAGATCCAAACACAGGGATCAAGTATCCCTATCAGTTCCACCCGCCAAAAAGCACTAATGAACAACATCTACAAGTTAAAGAGTGCAAGTTTGTCTAGTACCAACAATGTTACAAACAGTGGATCGAATGTGAGACGGAATAGGCCCCCGTTTATTCATCCCAGCGGCCGCTCATCGTCAGTGACTGTTAATTTAACAACGATCAATAACTCGTCATTGTCAGGCTTAAAGCTTACATTCATTGGTAAGTTGGATATCAAGCTTGGAGAGGTAGTCAACTGGAAGATCCAGGCAATCAACAACTCTCAAAACAGATTAAACTTGTCATTGTTGGTACAGAATCCCATTAACTTTAATCCTATATACAGTGGAAGCAATACTACGACCAATAATTTCTCGTCGTCAAACTTGCTTCATCACGTTGGAAAGGTCAATAGTCGTGGTGATGTTATTATTTACAACAAGCTGCAACTATACACGTTATACAATTCGTTGAAAACAAACGGTGGCGGAGGAGAAGGTATTTTGATTCTTAACAATGATATCAGAATTGGACCATTGGACCCGAATACTGTATTTGAAACCGATATACAATTGGTGGGTATTTCGAAAGGTATTTTCAATTTGGATGGTGTCAAAGTATTTGACATCAATAGTGGCGATGGTATAGATTTCGGAAAACTAGTCGAGGTGTTTGTTGTTTAAATGCTTTATTTATCTACAACTATATACATGCTAATAAAAAAAGACTACCAATCAAACTTCTTAGATCTGCTCTTCTTCTTGTCCGACTGTCTCTTCTTGTTAAACTTCTTACGTTCCTTGAAGTCTTCTTCCAACTGGCTCCATTTCTCCTTGTCCTCTTCGCTCACCTCGCCAACAAAGTACACCTTCGACTTGATCTCCTCGAGAAGTCGCTGGAAACACAACTCGGCATTGACGTCTCTGTTTCGGCTGGTGTCCGACTGAACCAATAGTCCGCCATTTTTGGTCTCGTATCGAATGCCCTTGCTTCTCAATTGTTCCTGCACCGGTTTCGGGATCCAGTAACATGTCTGTGCACTTAACCAGAGTCCTGGCTCTAGCGAGACGGTCGCCTTGGATGACGTCTTATTGACCTTCTGTCCCCCTGGTCCTGACGATCTGCTGTACGTGACGTCGAAAACATGGGTTGGGATTTCGGTGTGTGTGAACGATTCGAGCCACTTCTTGGACTGCTCGATTTCCTTTTCAGAAAATTGTGCGGTTGATGTGGGTGTGGGTGTGGGTGTGTATGTAGAGTTGTATCTGAGACTCGGTAGTCTGGTGAGACTGCCAACCCTTATTCCTATTTTCAACATTTCTATGATATGACAAGAGGAACAACGACATCTGAATAGATTTTTTTGTGTATTTACAATATAATTTTTTTTCTTTTTTCAACCAAAGCATATAGACAGATAAACCTACACTTACACCCACGGCATACACCCACATACAACCTAAGCTTCTTCCAAAACCTTTTGTGCAGCCGAAACATCAACAGAGGTGTTGTCTGGTTCGACGAAGCTCTTGACCACTTTCCCGTCTTCAACAATCAACGCGTACCTCTTGGATCTCTCGTTGCCAAAGAATTTGGAAGCGTCAAACAACAAGTCGAGATCCTTGGTGAAAGCACCGGCAGGATCAGCAATGAATCTAAATTGTTGGCCGGCAATGGACTCCAACAATTGTTCGCCCCAGGCTTTGGTGACAAACGCATCGTTCACAGCAACAATGAAAAACTTCTGGTAACCCTTATCGTTGAAAGCACGTACGTTCCTGATGAAACCTGGGACGTGGGACTTGGAACACCCTGGTGAAAATGCACCTGGAACACCAATGACAATTGATTTGCCGGTGGCGGTTTCCTCAGCCAAATCGACTTCGTTGCCTGGGGAACCTTCAAAAACTATGGTGGATGGGAGTTTGTCGCCTACGGCAACGTAAGTTCTCAATGAGTTTCTGATAACATAGGCGGAGGTAGTGGCCAATTGAACTCTTGGGATAGATCTAGCTAATGAAAACATGATCGG
>JAJLZW010000170.1:0-21805 GCA_030572435.1 Candida labiduridarum | reverse complement strand
ACCGGGTCCCCCAGACCCCTAAATACTTGGGGCAACGGTTGCCCCTAATGAGCCCGCCCCCGGCTTGCCCGATTTGGCGCAATTCCCGGGAAAACCAGGGGAGAGGAACACCGTCACGCCCGAATTTGGCGTGATTTGGGGTGAAAACCGGGCGAGGGGGAACTGCTGACCATCCGTTTTGTAAAATTACTCTAAATCACGTGAAAGCATCACCACAATTTTTGAAAATGCGGTTGGTCGGAAATCCAACATATAGGAACAAACGAACCTTAGGGATATCGTTATTCGGGGTTAGTATAAATATAAGGGTAACCGTTGATTAGATGAAACTTCTCCTTATCTCCACTTTTTATTACTGCTGCAAAACGGTCATAGCATAATAGAGAAACTGTGTCAGAATCTGATATATCAGTTGTTGAAACATTTATTGATATTAGTTACACAAATTCTTTACTGTTGTTGTTGGTTTTCTTTTTCTTAGGAACTATACATATTTTTCAATTTTTCAATTTCTTTCTTGTTCTCCTTTTCCAAAACTGATAAATTCCTATATTGGAAAGAACCAAATTCACTAGGATCAACCAATTTACTACCTCTTCTTTCCCTCTTGGAACTACCTCCAATACCACTTATCAAACCAGCAGCGTTATTTGATCCCATACTTCCACCAGTAGTACCAACACCACCACCAGTATTAGAACCACCAGTAATACTACTGGTGCCACCGATTGAGGAACTATGTGTATCTGATTCTATAGCATCTTCATCATCCACGGGTAATTTACTCTTTAATGCTCCTCTATCATCATGATAATTTATATCACTTTCTGGTTTAAATGGAGGAGATTTCATGAATAATGTATCCCAATCGACTTCCCCTTTGAAAAATTCATGATTTTTGATTTCTTTAGCACCACCATTAAATCCTAATCGTTCTTGTGGGTTTAATACTAATAATTTCTGAATTAAATCTTTCGCTAATGATAAATCTTCTTCGGTGCTTTCGGGCCATTCCATAGAACATTGTAAAATATTTTCAAATATCTTTGTAGGGGTATCGCCATGGAATGGAGTAAGTCCATAGATCATTTCATACATAATCACTCCTACTGACCACCAATCACTAGCTTGACTTTGTCCTTCACCTTGAATGGTTTCTGGTGCCAAGTAATCTGGTGTACCAACAAATTTAATCACATTTTTCTGTCCTTCTTCCTCTTCAGGATTATACAAGGCATAATTAGTGGTGGATATTTGATCATCGTCCAATATGGCAAATGATGATTCTGATGCTGTTCGAGGAATAATTGGCTTTAATATTGGTGAATCAAATCCACTTGATCCTGATCGACTACGTAATTTGGCAAAAGATTTTTGTTGTGGTGGAGTTGATGTGAATGAAGATTCAAGAAATGCCAATGTTGGTGAACCACAAGATTGTGGTGATGGAGGGATGGTTAATGGTTGTTGTAATTGTAATTGTTGTTGTGATGTAGCTGTACTGGAGGAAATTGGCGTGTGTTGAGTAGGAGTTTTAGGGAATTCTAAACTTGGCGATAATGTAAATGGAGTAATAGAATTGGTTCTCTTGTGATGCGATTCTTCAATCATACTTCTAAACAATTCAATGCCTTGTTCATTCGTACTGCTTTTCCTATGTTGTTGGGTTCGTTGTCTTCCAACAACCCCCAATCTTGATAATCCAAAATCAGTCAACTTCAAATGTCCATTTTGATCAATTAAAATATTATCTGGTTTCAAATCTCGATGAATGATTCCTCTACTATGCAAGTCTTCGACACAAACAATAATCTCGGCAATATATCTTCTTGTCCAATCAACTCCCAAAACGCCAAGATTCTTAATCAAAGATGCACAATCACCACCGTTCAAATATTCCATGACAATATATAAATAATCACGAGACTGGAAACTGTTGTACAATTGCGCAACATAAGGAGAATCAGATTGTCTCATCATAACTGCTCTTTCGGATTTAACATTCAACACTTGATTTTTAGCAACCATATCTCGTTTCTTCAACACTTTTATGGCCACAAAATCTCCAGTTAATTTTCTCTTTGCAAGAAATACCGACCCAAATGCTCCTTTACTGATTGGTTTAACAACTTCATAATCTTTGATTCCTCCAGTGCTTTTGCTTTGTGGTTGAGCAGAAACTAATAATGGTGACATTGGTGGTTGTTGTTTCATAGTCGCGCTTTTCAGACTGGAACTCGCTGATGACTGATGCGATAAATGCGTATTCAATGATAAGTGAGTAATCTTCTTTTCTGTATCATCGGCATGAAATGTAGTGGTGATAAAAGGAGACGAACCAGGTGTTTCCAAGGTGTTTTTCTGTAATGTCGTCAAATTGGTTTTTTCAACATACATAGGAGCAGGTGACAAATGGCGTCTTGGAGATGAATATTGCGAATTACTTTCTGATGATCGTTTTGAAAGGTCTAAGTTCTGCATAGATTCAAGCAAGTCTCGCGAAGAATTGCTGGTAGCTGTGGGTATTGGGATACCACCAGATGATGCTCTGGGTGTGGAAGAGTTGGATCCTGATCTATTCAATGGTAATGAAGAAAATGATGAACTGAAAGATTTATTGTTGCTAGTTTGGTTGGTGCTGCTGCTGTCCTTTAGGAGAAGATCCTTAGGGGTAACGGCGCTTTCAAGCCCCAACAAATTTGGACTACCACTTCCAGTTGGACTTTTACTACTTCTTCGAGGTTTTGGAGCTTGCAATGTAGGTGCCACAGAAATGGGTTCTCCTAACGCCAGTTCTTCTGACTCTGAAATATCCAAAGAGTTATCTCTACCAAGCGGAGTACATTCTCGAGAATTCAATATGGTTTGGATCTTGATTCGTTCAACGGTTTCTCTAACCGTTTTCAATACCAACGTGTCAACTTCTTGTTTGATTTTTTCCAGGTATTGTAAAATTGAAACCAATCGGGAAAGGGTATCGAACTTGTCTGTTATGAGTTGTTGAGTATCTTCAATAATTTGCTTAAGTGCTAGATCAGAAGTTTCAAGGACATTGGGATTCATAACTGAATTCAATGCCTTTTCAGATGCAGGGGAAAATGCTAAAATATTATCATCGTTGTTGGATGGAGGATTAATCAACAATGCTTCATCACATAATTCAACCACTCTTTGCAATATACCAAAGGGGAATTTTTTGGAATACATTAGGGACTTATTTTTAGCCTGGAAGTTTTTGGTTAAAACTTTGTTTGCTAGCTTGGGAGAAGGGAAGTCCAATGAATTAGGTAATGGAATACCCTTATATTCCATAAGTATATGTGATGACAGTCCACTACTATCCTCCGATGAACTTGATGAATTTGTTGAGATAATAGATGATGGAGAAGACGATGCAATATGGGATTGGTTGGTTAACAATTGTGGAGGAGTAGTCAGTCCCAGAATCAGTGGTGACGGCAGTAATTGGCCGGACATAGCTATACTTTCAGATATCCGTATAATTAAATCTCTTTGCTCACTAATGGCATCATGAAATTGTTGTAGATCTTCACCTGCTCGGTGCTCTAAAATGCAAATATCGGAATGTTTTTCAATAAACCATGCTGGGAAATAAGTTTCACAGATACGACATAATACTGTTTTCGGTGGCGGTACACTATCTTCGTCGATGATACCTTGGTTCTTGAGACTTACTAAATACCCTTCGAATATCTCCGCACCAAAACCTAGCAAGTCAATCAAGGATGGTGGCAACGTTAAATCCAAGTCGATTTGAACAAATGGCCTTATTGTCCACATTGAATGTGTTGGTAATTGTGTCTTTGCATCTTGTATTAGAATCCCTTCGGCTTCCAATTCGATGACGTCATCATCGTTAGATATTTCTGAAGATAAAGTACTTGACGTTTCACTATAATTATTGTCGTCATTCATCTCTGATCCCTCTCCTTCTCCTCTTGCTTCTAATTCTGGGGTGGAATGAAGATAGTCGTTCAACTGAGTGAAGTCTACCACAGAGTTATGGGGAGTAAGGTATTTAGACTTTTCAATCACTTCGGACTCATCATCATCATCAATAATATCAATCTTATCCTTATCATCATCCTCATCTTGGCTGCCAATAATTGAGCGACTTAAAGATTTTTGTCGCCGTATATGATTTGTAGCAGTTATGAACTTAACCTTATAACTGCAATCTTCTTTAATCATGGAATCAATGGCGGTGTTGAAAACTTGAACGTCTTCATTATTATTAGTAATAATGATCTTCGAAATATGTCGATTTCGAATCTTCCTAATCTGTGTACCCACGACATGTTCCCAATTTTTACTTAAATAACGAACATTGCCTTCCAAATCCAATTCCATAACAATAGTAGGATTGTTCGTCGAAGCCAATCTCGAGCTAGCTTTCTCTTCCAGAGTGTTGGTAGTAGGAGTGTTGCGTGATGACGACGTTGAGATTGAAATTTGATTCTTCATGTATGAACTCACAGGCATGTGTTGTATAACTGTTGGGCCAGGTCTCTGTTCTAATCGTTCTTGTATCGTTCGTTGTAATGAAGTCGTTTCCAGTTGCAGTTCTTTCTGTTCTGACTCCGTTTCACATGGCGAAATTGATCGATCGGAAAAGGTACGGTGAAGTAAATCTGGTTTCCCAAATATGGCATTATCAAACAACGAGTCGTCGTCGTCTTCAATGGGTGTTTTGATTTCGGGGATATTGGACATAATGAATGTGGAGAAATAGAAACCAAAGAAAATGAGTGGATTGTGGATAATAGGTAGTGACAATAAATGTGTGTATATGTGGGTGTGTAATGTGTAGCTGTATGTAGTTGATTAATAAATACAATAAATAAACTAAAAATAAATAAATGGGATTACTCCACGGGGAAAGATGGTCTTGGAAGTAGATCTGGAAATAGTAGTATAGCTGTGCACAGCAGTAAGGTGGTGTGTTGGGGAAATCAAGTGGAGATGAGTTAAGTCGAGTTGAGCTAACTGTTGGTTGGTTGAACGGGATAAATAATTCCCGTGAATTGGTGATAATTGGTTGAAATTGGTGATGAGACGAGATACAATGATGACTTGAGTTTATCTGTTTTGTATAATTTTAGCTTTTTGGTTTTTGTTCTCTTCTGTATTTTGTATTTCTCTTTTTCGTAAGGTCCACAGTTTGCCTTGTTGAACACCAGACGAATAATATATGGGGGAAGATGAAGATGAAGATAGAAGATAATGTATATGTGATTTACACAATTGGTTGTTATTTGTTGGTGAGTGGTGGTGATAATAGTAGTAGTAGTAATTAATCAGAGTATTAACAATTCAACAAATCTCCTCAGTAATTGCTCAGTACTTTGTGTGCCTCCTATTCTATTTAGTGGTATCTTTTTTTTTGCCTGTCATTGTTTGCTGTTTCTCTTTCTCCTTTTCCTTTTTCCTTTCTTTTTTTGCCTCTCCTGCCACTTGCCTTGCGCTTGTGTCGATCCAAATCCGCACGACACCCGCCTTGGAATACGTCGCACATTCAAAAAAGTATCGTACCACAATGCCACCCACCCATACAGATCATCATCCCTATGATTTTTTTTGCTTCCTCTGCCCCGTGCGTTCCCCCCGTTCTTACACCCGAAGGGAAAGTGTAACCATCGTACCAACGCAATGTAACATCACCAATTCACGTCCATTTTACCATCAATGTACGCCACGTGATAATTAAATATCAAAACAAATGGAAATGAACTGAAATGAAGTATGAATTAAATGGAACTGGATACTATAATACTACAGAAATACAAAAATCTAACATCTTAAACTAAACTGAAAATAAAAGCAGAATCAGATAATGACAATAATCAATAATAAAAAAAAACAAATCAATCATTCTTTTGGATGGCTGGAAGGAGGATGTAATAATTGTAATGTAATATGTGTAGATACATGAACATCATCGAATAATGGTTGGTTGGTAAGTTAGCTAATTGATGATCAGGAGCTCCAATGCCAATCATCTAGACTTCTTTTCTTGATACTTTCCAACAAATCCTCATTCTTCTTTTCTTGTTCTTTTAAAAGAATGGATTTAAGTATCTTGTTTTCCATTTCTATACTTTTCAATTTCTTTTCTAAAACAGATACTTTTTCTTCCAATTCTTTGGAACGTTGTATTAGTTCTTGTTCCTTCAATTTCTTCTTGATTCTGAATCTGGCACTTGCGGCAGTATTTCTCTTTCTTTTGTCTTCTTGGGCAGCAACGGCAGCTACTGGTAATAATTCGGTGTCGGTGATAGTTTCTCTTCTTTCGTATTTGGTGGAAGGAGTGGTTGCAGTGCTCGTGGAAGAAAGTGCAGGAGGTTGTGGTGGGGTGATATTGGTGAATTGGAAATCGGCGAATTGATTGTCGATTGGTTCTTGTTTTAGTTGAATAGGTTGTTCTTCTTCTACTTGTTGTTGTTCTTGTTGTAAGTGTTGTTTTGGTTTGATTGGGATTTGATCATTGCCAAAGACATCCAAGGAGAAGAAGTCATTGGCAGCTGCTTGGGTGAACAAATCCAATTCATGTTGGTCTATTTGAGGTGAGATTGAGTCGGTGGTGTTGCCGAAGTCGATGTTTAAGTTCTGCAAATAATCAAAGTTCATTTCGTTGCAAGATTTGATAATTGGTTGTAAGATTTGATATTGCTGTCTGTGTGTGTTGTAAAACTAAAAAAAAAGGGAAAAAGGGGAAAAGAAAAAGAGGGAAGTAATGATTTATATTGTCTTATGGGTAATATTTTTAGTATTATGTAATAAAGAAAATTTTTTTCTGTTGCATTTGGATCTGTTGCTTACTTAATTAAGAAAGAAGCAAAGAAGCCAAACGTTGCTCATTTTAAATTTTCTGACTCAGAATTTTTTAGAAGTTTTATATGCAGGTCTGGAACTCAACTTCCAACACTTTTTCCTCATCATCATCGATATTAACTGATCATATTAATAATCTAATATCATCTACTACTACTGTCTCAGCTTCTTCTCTTGTTGTTTGATGTTTGCTTTATGGCAGTTTGGAGTTTTTGGGGTTTCTGGAGTTTTGAGTCATTCAGATATTTCCGTAGCGCAAAGAGAAGTCAAACAAAAGCAAAAGTCATTTTTTTATCTCAACCAATCACATCACACTTGCTCGCTTTGATCACGTTTCTTACCTTCGCTTAATGGAAAATATTTCTGTATTGTTCTTCTTGCTTCCTCTTTGTCCTATTGTTCAGTTTAATTGCCTTTGGTTATGATTTTGATGTGATTTCGGAAGAGAATTAAGGAGTAAGTGGTACATCAACAGGAGTCTAATTCCATTCAGACTAACGTACACCACTCCACCCTTCATTCCCTTTGTTGAAACCTCTCAACCTCTTAACCTCTTAACCTCTCATATTCCTCCTCCTTATATTCCACCCTTTCTTGTGGGCTTATGACCTCCCTGTCCTTGCCCTCCTCCAACTTGAAACAGAGCAATCCCCCAAAAAAAAGCGGCACCCTCTTTTGGTCCTTCGCTGGTTCGGCAATACGCCGTTTCACTTCTGATATGGAATTATTACTAATCACTATTTCTCCTCATCTCTCCTCATCTCGTCTCATCTCCTGGTACTTACGGCTACACTTACCATATACGTCATAGATATCGGTCCTGCATTTGCACATACATATATACACATTCATCCAGTTCTCTTCTTAATAGTACAATTCTTCACCTATCTCTTACAATACCAATTCAATGTCAAAATCAATGGATTTAATCAACTTATCCATCTCTCCTAAATCTCTATACGTAGATTTCGATATTTCTTCTTCTTGCTTATTCTTTTCATCGATCAATTCTTGCATATTTACTTCTTTCAATGCCTTTTCATTCTCTTGATTGATCAAATCCTGATAAAACATCTTAGTAGCCGTTTTCAATCTTGAAAATGGATCTCCACCATCAGTTGGTTGTTGACTTGATAATGTCTTATTTTTAATTTCTGCTTTTCTAATATTGGTGGAATTCAATTTTCTATTTCTTTCATTAACCATACTTATAGCAGCTTCTTTATTTTGAACATTGGTTGATGCTTCATGTTGTAATATTTCTTCAACTTTTTTCAATTCTTGAATAATCTTACTAGCCTTGGTGAAATTACCTTGTTGTTTCGCAATTTTCAATTCATCCATCAAATTGGTCTTTCGAGTAACAGCATCAACTGCTCGTATATTACCCTTCTCACCGTTTATTTCTTTCTTTCTTTCAATCATAGCATTGATATCCTTATCAGTTAATCCTTTTTTGAAAAAATCACCAATTTCTTCGAATTTATTATTCACATCATCTAATAATTCAATGGCTTCATCGGTTTTCCTTAATTCTTGAATATATCTTTGGAATTCTTGATCGGTAATCGGTGAATTGGAAAAAAAATTAATGGGGAAATCTTTGGTTTGTTTTCTATTTTGACTAACGGTTAAATATATGTCAAATCTTGAATTACCCCATTTATATGTTCGATCTTTTCTTAATCTAACCCCAATGATTTTAACCATACGATATGAATCCCTACCCGTTGATTTATCGGGCCCAATATTGATCCTACCATATGTATCCACTATGGCATCTTCAAATCCTGGATTAAAACAATATTGCGTGAATGTTCTCCATCCATATGTTATCTTGTTTATATCTTCCAATTTGGCCAATTCGGCGGATTTCTTTTGTTTGGGTTTCTTCACTTTCGATACTCCTCCCCATTGGACTTTTTCTTCATATTCATCAAATTCCTCATCCGATACAACTTCAAGTTCTTCATCTTCCGACTCTTCTTCTTCTGATTCTTCATAATCAAGTTCTCTTCTGCTCTTCTTCCTAGAATGTTGTTCTCTTTGTTTTCTTAATTCATTCAATTTATCCTTTTTCTCAGATTTGATTCCTGTTTTGACTCTGCCAGAGACTCTAGTAGGTTCTTGATACTTGTTAACGTGTTTTTGTTTCTTCATTCTATCTTGTAAATACTTCTTCTCTCTAAATTTATCCATCTCTTGTTCTCTTTCAAATAATATCTGTTCTCTTTCAACTTCTTCCATGTCTTCTAATTCCATTCGATCATCTTCATCTTTATATTTTCCTTCCAATGGATATGGATTAATTAATTCTTCTTCCACTTGTTCCTCCTCATCGTCTTCGTCTTCCTCCTCCTCTTCTTCTTGATAGTCATCTTGTTCCAGATAATCTACCTTACGACGTTTGGTCAATACAGTATCATCTTCTTCATCTGATCCTGTGGTGGTTTGTTTTCTTTTGGATAATGGGATTTCTTCTTCGTCATCTTCTGGTGCAGATTCATAGGTGTTGTCTTCACCACCGGCTAACGCCAACAAATCATCTTCTAAATCTGACATCTTGGAGTATTAATATTATAAATTGATTGATTGATTGGTTAAAATTTAAGCTTAAAGCCTTGCCTTCATGGGTTAGTTTCGATGTGTTTTGTTTTATTTGTTCGTCCATATTTCGCTCATCATGATCATCCAAATTGCGACAATATCGTAACAACGTGACCAATGTCGTCAAGTGAATTAAGATTAATGTCGTTAAAATCAGTTGCGACATAAAAAACTGCGACTTTTATTTGAGTTAGGGTTTCAGCCCTAGAATTTATTGTTTCCACGTGATAATTTTTGTGAACAAAAAAATCTTAAGGTTGAGATATCTATGAACATGGGCTAAGGAGAGAAAATTAACGGCTCTACATTACGAAGTTATGTGGGGGAAACGATTGTGGACATGATCTCATTGAATAGTCACTCCTAATTGGTTCAGGTAAGTTCTCCCATAATCTCTTCTCTTCCCAATAAATAAAAACAATCTATTAAAGAAATGACATGTATTAAAAATAAATTATTGAAATATCACATCATCATGCAACTAAAATTACACTTTTTTTTGGAATATTGTTGTTTGATTCATCCATTGATTGATTGATTTTTAATTGATATTGGTGTTTTATTATTCTCTTCTTCTCTTTGATCTTCTTTTCATTAAATAAATTGTAAGGATAAAAGAAACTTAACTTAACGTAATCTTCTAGCTTCTCTTTCAGATTCCATCAAACACAAGATATCGTTTTCTCTGACTGGACCTTTAACGTTTCTGACAATGGTCCTGGAAGCATCTTCCAAGAATTCAACTCTGACTTGAGTAACACCACCTCTTGAACCGGTTCTACCTAAGACTTTAATAACTTTAGCTAAAGTGACTGGGGTTTTAGCGTCCTATACGATAGCTCTTGTTAGTATTGTATTCCATATTGATTGAAGGGTTGATCCTTGTAGGTTGATGAGTTTGTTACATACCATGTTGTATAATGATTATGATAATATGATGGGAAAGGAAAAAGAGAAGAAGAGGAAAAGAAAGTAGTAGAAGTTTTATTTGAAAAAAAAATTTGACCAACTGAAAAAAAAATTCCTGTGTGTGAGCACAGAGAGAGAAAGAGAGCAAAAAAAAATCATACAATATGCAGGATGATTTAACCTGTAAAAAAAGATCAAGATTTTTACAAGTTGCAAAAATTACCCAACTTAGACTGCGAAACTGAAGTGAAAGGCAGAATATATGTAAAGAGGTAATTCCATGCTAATCAAAACCTTTAAAGAATATGTGACCTAATATAGCGATAGTCAGCTGTGTATATATATTTAAAGCGTTTCAATCCCAATTATATAGCTATAGGTGGCTTGTAGATAATACAAAAAACAACAGTAACAAAATCCACAGTACCAGGAAAGATATCAACAAAGTTTGGAACAGACTTATCAACTCTCTTTATTGCTTGTTGAAACGATATTTACAAATTACAATATATGCAAGATCTTTCGATCAATCAATAAGATACGTAGCGATAAATAGGAAAAAGAAATGTGTGCGGTCTTGCTTATTATTGCATATTTTCTGTATAATTTTGGATGTAAAAAAAAATGAAACTTGAACTCAACCAATTTTGATAAGAGTACGCAAAAGAAGAAAACATTTACATCTAATTAATCGGTCTGATTAAATATTGACCTCTTGTTCAGCAGATTATCAATAGAATGACTGAAATGGAAAAAAAACCCCACCGAATATATCTAAGAACAGGATGGGAGAGTGAAGGATTGTACATAAGCTGTGTATTTAACAACAGATAGAATAAGGGAGCTCATGAAGAAATCAAAGGTTGTTGTGGTTTGGATTTTGAGGTTAATTACATTATCCAAAAGCTTTGCGCAATTTACAAGACCAAATAGACAGAGAAAACAATATTCTTCATTTTTCTGTCTCTCCTTTGTCGCTTTTTCTTTCTGTCGATCTCCCACTATTGTAAATCAAATACCCCCTTTTTTCCTTTTTATTTTATGCTTGTAATCCATAGGCGAGAATCAGCAAAGCGTGGGGGCACGGCCGACTGATATGGATATGGACTATGGATATAAATATGTCTGTTGTTGGGGACGCGTGTGATAAAATAAGCCCTTCGTTGGACCGCCTCCTTCCAAAATTTCTTGTTTTATTTTGCTTTGTGATTTAAACCTTCTTTCTTCATTTCCCTGGCATACGACTACATAACCAATAGAACTCAACAAAATTTCGCTTACTAAAGAAAAAGCAAAAAGAAGAAAATTGATCCACAGTTATCGTTCCGCAAAAACTTAACCTTACACAAGAAGTAGGTATGTTTTGAACTCATCTCAAATGATTTAATATATTGCGTCAATAACTACTACTCTGTTACCGATAACTCCAGACTCACATCGAATCTCTCGCTTAAATAGAAGTTGATGAAATTTTTTTTAATGTTGGGGAGAACATGTGATGGGTGATAAGAGTAATTCGTAAAACTTTTTAATTAAACCTATCTTGTTTTACTTGTATTACGTATATATGTTACATAGAGCTCTAATAAGAACACCATAACCGTGCCAACCTTCCATACAGTGTTTTAACTTTGTATCTTTTATCTTGTATTATGTATGGAATCAAAGCATGTGATCACGATGAACTTTCTTTAACTTTCTCTTTCCTCACTCTTGAAATGAATTGAACCTGTTTTTGATTATGTATCTTGTTGAAATCACTAATACTCTTCTTATTCTATCTAAGCAAAGTTTGATTTGTAGTAGTAAAATCCAAAGGCAGCGACGAAAACACCAACGGCAATCAATGGGAAATTAATACCGGATTCGTCATTTTTGTAATCCTGAGCATGTTTAGCAGTAACAATCTTAGCACCTTTCAAATTACCAATGTACAATTTTTCCAAGATTTCGTGGGCTTCATCGGAGTGACCAATATCGTCAAAGGGTTCGGTGGCATCGGTACCAGCAACATCAAGAACAACTTCTTCACCACCTGGGTGTTCATCGAGGTACTTGGAGATGTCGTAAACTTTACCATTGAGAACAACCCATAAGTCGTCGTGTGTGGTGTGTTTGGCAACTTCTTCTGCGGTGTAAACGGTAGTAGTGGTATCGGTGTTGGTCATCGTTATCGTTGTACGGTACTTAGATAGTGTTGGGTTATCGAATCGAATCAATCAGAGGAAAAGAAAAAATTCAAAAAGGGAAAAAAATTTGGGCTTTTTTTTGGTTGGGAAATTGTTGTGTGGTTTTATACGATACGCCTTTTTCCACTGATTGTTATATGCAGGAGAGTATATCTTTCACAAGATAGTTCTTGATTTATTTTACCATATGAAGAATAAGAAGAAGAAGGACAGGAACAATGCACCGACTCCACTATTCACAGTCTTTCTACTTTTAACTACACGTCCCACATGAGTCTCCCTTTTCTTTCTCCTTCTTCCTCCCCTCTACGTGTTCCTTAAAGGGTCATCTTCTGTGCATAAATGGTACGATTTTCCTGTCAAGACTTGATAATAAGCCAATGGTAAACACGGCTATTATAATATAGTTTCTTTCTCTTATTTATTCACATTCTCTTAATCTCTTCTGTTTCTTGTGCTTGTGTTATTCTTCGTCCCACCACATTGAATTCTCCCTCCCGTCAGAATCCTGCGGCGGTGCAGTTTTTTTTTGGGGCCCTTACTTATCGTCCTCTCCGTCGTCTCGCGATGGTAGTCGACTATCAGTATCAGAACTAGAAAAATATCCCGTCGCTTTCTCTGAGCCCTCGGATAATTTTACCACATTGGGTAATCAAATCAAGATCGATGTATCACATCAGGCAAGCCACATCCGTACACTTCAATACCTTTATAAGGACATCCCGCTAGTATCATAATTACATTTATGATTCAAACTATTTGTACTTTATCTCCTTTATCTCCTATAACTCCTGACTTGCGCATTTGCGTATTATTTGCGTATGTACTTACTTAAATCTATATAGCAGTCAAATCAAAATCAATACCTTTACTTTTCAATTCTTCTTGTTTCTTATTTTTAGCTTGTTCAAAATTTTCCACCAATACTTTCCATTCTTTCAAAGATTTTGGCTTATCGTGTTTTTCTTTAGCAATTTTTTTCCAAGGAATAACTTTGAATTTCTTATTAGCACCTTTAAATAAATCTTTAAAAGGTTGGTCAACCACTTCACATTTAATTAAATGTCCAAATAATAAATAATTATTCATGGTTTCTGCTGCAATTTTAGCAACTTCAAATGATTGGAATTCTATAAATCCATAATGTTTACTCTTACCAGTTTTCTTATTACGAGATAATTTGATATTGATTATATCACCAAATTGTTTAAAATATGTTTTTAATTCCTTTTCTTGGAATCCTTCTGGTAATCTACCAATATATATGACTCCTGATTTTTTGGATTTTTTATTCTTACTCTTATTTGATTCTTCGTCTTCTTCAGTGGTGCTGGTGATGACTTTATTCACAGAATGACCGGATTTGCTTTCTTGTTCTTCTTCTGCTTCTTCATCGCTTGATAAACCATTTATTTCTTCATTATCTTGTTCTTCGTTGTCATCATCGTCACTTTCTTCAGATAAAACATGTTCTTCATCTGCACTTTCGTCATCGTCGGATGATGAGGGCAATTGTAAATCTTCTTCAATTTCTTCTACTGATTTGTCACTTGAAGCTTTTATTTTTTCGACGTTTTCAAGAGCCTTCGATATAGATTGTTTTTTAGCCATGATGGTGCGGGATAGATAATGTGGTAAAGTATATTGACTAGTACTATAAGAGAATCGGTATTGACAATTTGAAATTTTTTTTTTCAATACTCATACTAGGGAGAGATGAGATGCGTACAGTAGAAAAAAGTGTCGCAAGGAACAAAAAATGTCGCCATGTTTTTAATATACACGACATATTTGCTGATTTCATTAATAGTAATGCAGTTATGTTAAACTCCTCTTCACCACAAGATTCAAGGCAAACTGCAGTGAACCAAGTTAAAGCAATCAACAAGCAAATTATGATTTACTTGCTAGGAATAAAATTTCCATGTTCCAAAGAAGTACCATATCTGAAGCACCGCACGGCATCGTCGTCTTTAGTGTACATATTATTCGTACTACGCCAGGCGTGTTGTGAGTGATTCCAAATACATACTGCGAATTACGCTGCTCTTCGAAGAAGATGACCTCGGAATATTCTGAATTTTCATACAGGTTGCAAAAAAAAGGGGATACGAAATAGAAATAGAAGCTATTGCTTTTTGGAAGTGTGTAGACCTACGGGTTGCCGGAATACCAATAATCACACCATTTCATATCGCCTTGAACAAAAAATGGTATATCGATCGTATTTCGTTCTTTATTTTATTTTTATCTAAAATATAGAGTTATTATATTTTGCAAAAAAAAAAGATCTCAATTGAGCCACAGCAACCAGCTAAATAAGTGTCTCTACCACCAAACAATCATATTTTCTCTGCCGTTTTTGGATTTTGCAACATTGACGTCAAGCAGAAGTAGAAGCTGCAAAGCGTTGTATAATTATAAACTTAGGGTGGCAAAACAGGCGGAAAGGGAAACAATAGAAAAAAGGGCGGACAATCCTCTGGTGACGATAATAATATAATCTTAGAGAAATAGTTTTGCGTACGAAGTCAAATAGCATTCTGGTTGTGGATATACAGGTAGTCTTATACAAACATATAAACTGACAACCTGATATATATAAAACAATCCTAATTCATATTGATAACAGACGAACAATATACTAAAACCAGCTATTACTTAGGAAAACAATATTCGGGATTCTTGGTACCGCGGCATGGCGCTCATTGATATATACCTATATATGTATTATTTTTTAATGTTATTTTATTACAACTACAATTTGTATAGATAATAACGTAAATAATAAAAAATAATAATAATTAACCAAACTGTCAAACGCGGGTATTGTTACCTTAAACTCCTTCCCCACATCCGTTTTTGGGAGATGTTACTTAAACAACATGCGATGCCTCTATTCAAAAAGACCCATTAACCATTGCATCAAATTCAACTAAACCAACCAAACACAAAACAACTTCACCATAACTTTTAATTTTTAATACTTACAAGGCCAAAACACCATAACGATGTATTGGCTACTACGAATCCTTTTGATTGCGGGAGTGGCAGTAGAAGCAACAGCACAAGACATCATAATATCACAAAACACAATTTCAACCAATTCGGCGTCTTTACATTTCCAAGACGTCACTATTCAAGAAAATGCATATTGGTCACTTTTAAACAATCTTGAATTTTTATATGATGGAACATTTCTAAATGAACGTGGTGCTTCTATGTTTATCACTACCACTGCAGAATCAAAACCATTGAAAATAGAAGGTCATTCTCCAGATACAAATCTAATCAATAAAGGATTGCTAGTTTATAATTTCAATTCATCTACAAGTCCAACTAACTTCCAATTAGGTGGTAATTCATTCGAAAATAATGGAACGATGTTTCTTTGTGCATCGGCGAGTGTTGAAGCTACACATATCGAACTTAATGCAAAATCATGGAACAATCATGGGACAATTATCATTTATCGAGATCCATATGTCAAATTACATGGGGAACTTGAATTGGGACAAGAACATGCACCCATTACAAATAACGGACAAATATGTCTTTATAATCATTATTATCTGCAAATAAATCCAATATTAGGTTCCGGATGTATCACCATTGAAAAATCATCTCATGTGGAATTAAACCCACAGCATACAGCATCAGATCAAATATTCATCCTCGGTGATCCATATAGTATATTACAAATTCATGGAACAGGAGGACACAAAGAATCTTACAAAGTAGTCGGTTTTGGAAATGGGAATGTTATTTCCGTCACATATAATTTACAAGGTGAAACTGAGTTATCATTACCATGGGAATATGATCCAATTTTAGGAATCTTAACCATGAGACATCTTACCGATGTTAAACATTTTGAAATCGGGAAGGGTTATGATCCTGGATTTTTCCAAATTGTTTCATGTGTAAGCACTATTGATGGCCTTACGTATACGGCACCGATTCCTGAAAATTCAACCAATGTTCCTGATCATTGTATGCATTGTGTTGCAAATATACCGATTGACCCAGGTTCTCAGTCAGAAACATATTCTACCACATATGAGACAGTGCTAGATGGGGTGGAAACGGAAGTTGTGGAACTACTAAATCCAGAAAATCTGCAGCTACTAGACCCATCAGTAGCAGAGATAATAGTGGAATTGGAAAATGACAAAAAGAAAACCACAGATTCTCAAAACCACAAAGAAATTGAACAACCAGAGAGTACTCAATTGGTTCACAAACATGAATCTTCATTACCGTCGTCTGAAAAAGTAGAACAAGAAAGCATAACACTATCACCAACTACAACTGAAATAATCTCAGAATATAAATTCGAAAACATCAACGAAATCACGTCACCAAGCCGGGCTTCTAACCCCAATGAACCAATTTCACATCCCGCTGTCGATGATTTATCACAACAATATCCAGCCATGCAACTAATAGAAGCGAAAGACAAAGCATCACAAAACGAAGAGGATATGCAGGTACAAGAATCGGAATTTTTTTTAAATCCTCGACCATCAACAACCGAGGAAAAAATTTCATCCGTATCACCACCATTCATAGAGGAAATAAAATCCAAGTCTGAATACTACACTTCAGGGTCATCGGAATTTGAAGACAATAAATTTATAATTTCTGACATTGGAGATGATAATGATAAATTGTTATCGGAGGAAAAGAATACAGGAACATTGGTAATACCATCTTTCAATTTATTGGATACCGAAGTTATCAATCTTCACGAGTCTCACGTCAATGATAACGACTACCTAATTTCCGAATATATTTCAATTGAGACGGTGGTGGTGACGTCTGGAGAGACTGATACTTTTGATGTATCAGAGGTATCAGAAATAAATTACACGGAATCCCTAGAGCCATCAACAATATTTACAGAGACTGGTTTCAGTGAATTGGAGATTTCACAGGAGGAAATAGAAAGCACACGAGGAGTAATTGAGTCTCAGATTGAACCAATTGTAGAGTCAGAACAGATATTGGAAATCAATTTGGAACCCCGACAGGAGCAGCAACAAATAATAGAATTAGTGGGAGGTAAAAAAAAATCGAAATCCTCGTCGCTTGAATCTAAAAGCATCTCCATTGTCGACCCATCTTATGGATTCTTCGAATCAGATATTACTAGAATTTTAGCATCTACTGGTCATGGCAGCCATTCAAAAGATTCGGATCTTATTTCCAACATTCCACACATGGCAGTCCTGCCAACTATGACACAGATACAGATAATCGAAATTCCGACACTACATACCCAATTGGGGCCACAAAATAAACCTATCCTTAATCCTCCAAAAGACCAACAGGATGATGAAGCCCCATACGTGGAAATAGTACCTCTCGATGGTGAAACTAAACTTGAAAGTGGCACGTGGATGGACTTACAAGAACATATTGAATATCTGGATGTAATATTAAGTCAAGAAGAAAGCAACTGGGTTGAAATAGTATCAGGCTTACAAAAGGTCAATCCAGCAAAAGAGACTCAACAAATGACTTCGGAAGATAAGCCACCAGTACGCGAAGAGGAATGGTTAACTATGGAACTTCAAGAGCCCTCAACAATCAAATTGGATAATAGATTTACTTCAGTATCCACAGAGGATATCTTTGTCAATTTTTCAGATTCCCAGAAAGACTCAAGTAAGACTTCGGTTTCTATTGATATTGTTAGTCCCAGCACTTTATCTTTTTCCTATTCTGAATCCGTTACAGATGACGGATTTATACAGCATGGATTCATAGATGAAGGACCGACGCTGCGATCTTCATCCGAGAGGACGTCAAATGCCAACTTAATTCCTGAAATGATATCACCTGTTGTAACGCCTTCAATTATAGATCTTGACGGTTTATCCAATGAACAAACAAACGAAAGAAATTCTTACGTGTCAGATGAAGACGATGAATGGGGATTCACAATTCTGGAAACTAATGCATGTGAAACACATGAAGCTAATGACAACACTGAATTAGATAATCAAATTCGAATCAAGGATTGTATGTCCAGTGATTCCAGCGCTTGTCATGAAGCCATGAAAATAACTGTTTTCTTTTCTTCAACGATACCATCAGATATTGCGTTCATGGGATCATCTACGTCGTTCAACTATGAATTTTCAGCTTCTGTATTAAAAACAGAATTCGTGGCTTCAGAGACGGATACCGGATTAACTTCACGTATAACAGATCAATTTGGAGAACCTGATCCGACTTTGGTTGACCCGTCTTATATTACTTTATTGCGTAAGTTTGAAGAGGCTGAAGTTGGTTCAGCTTCACCCACTTGTGTTATAAATTGGGGTACTATACATGAAACTGATTTATCAATTGCCAACGAAAATACAGACTCATCATTATCAAGCATTAATTCTCAAGAAGCTGCTTTGCCTACTGCTTTTGTTTCTGTTACCAATGGTACTTCGTTTATTGTAGTAGCATCAACTACCATTTTGATTTCAGTGATTGATGGGAGTTTTAATATTAATCCAGAACCAGTGTTGGTACCACGACAAGATGAGCTTCATATTGATCCACTTGGTGAGAATGGTGATAATTATTCGGGGCTTATTGGTAGTACTATAAAAGGTTTAACGTATGAAAGTGAATTGCCAAGTTTTGTTGATCTTGAAGCTCGGGATGATCATGATCATGTCACATTTACATCATCACAAGATGAAGGGATATTTTCAACTGGTATTGCGAATGACCAAGAAACACAATCGCTTGTTCAACCAGACGTCCCATCGATTGTCCAACCAAGTTTCCAACAATTTGTCGAATCCGATAGTGAAGAATCAGGCCAAAGTGTTGCCCAAACCGACAATACTCAAGACAACACAAACGATGTCGCTATATCCGAAATTGGTCAAGCGAGCCTTTCTCAGACCAATATCGAACCCAACCAAGCAATTGGCGATGCATCTGTGGGTGTTCCAGAAACAAACAAACTTGAACCTGGGTACTTGACTCAGCTTTCTGATTCTTCTCATTGCAACGAGCCTTCAAAGTCATTTAGTTCCAATGATTTAGACGCCGTCATAACAGGTGAACCACCTGGGATGGACTATTATTCATTCGAATTCGACAGCATTTGTCCCGTTGAAACAATTATCGTTGTAAATTACAACACCTGTCATACATCATCTGCAAGTTTGGTAATGGCAGTCGCTACCCTTAGTGGGGTCGCTGTTACCACTCGACCGTTTCCTTTCTTACCGATGCTCGCAATATTTATTGAATCATTGCTTATTATAGTTGTTCTTTAAACAATTGTCGTTTTTCATCGCTACCTTTCACTTGTACCTTAATATTTCTACTTTCAATAATTATATATATTAATGATGTATTATGTATCACACACTTAGTACTAATGACAGACAAAATTCTCCTACCGCCTGCAATTACTAAAGTCGACAAGGCTTCCATCCCATTCAATGTGACTGACGCCCCCACACCTATTAGACGAAAAACAATACCAATATACAGATTGCAATAACAAACGCCAAGATCAAAGTGTCTCTTTTTCTTCTAGTATTGATCTTGCTTATCAACACATTCAATCCGGGTATACTTTGCAAACTATTCAAAATCTTTGATTGTGCGTTATTTAAATATTGTCGTTGATTCAACAATTCATCTCTAGTATTCAACGCACCTTGTAATAATCTATCGGCGATGTTACTCACATTATCGACTCTTTCCAGTTCTTCCAAAATATAATCGTTGCCATTGATATTGCTAGTTTCTCTCTGTTTATGAACATTTATATCATTTTGAACATGAAACAATAAATTATTCTTATTTCGTTCTTCGTTTATTCTATTGGAGATGTTATTGAAAGACATCTTGTCATCATTGAGTTTCTCTTGATGTCGAGCAAATTGTTGTAATTTACTAGTACTCAAGTTGCTAGTTTGCATAGTCGCGATTCTATTCATCTTAGCAATGACATCATCTCGACGAGTTAAAATATCATTGATTTGTTGAATGATTAAATTTTCATCAGAAGTGGATTCTAAATTATGCAGCGTTTGAAATTGGGAAAACTTCGATAATAGTTGTTCCGTTTGCTTTTCCAAAGATAAAGCTTGTGATCTGGCTTGTGTGAATGTTTGTGATGACATTAGCTCTGTATATGAATCGTGGTGGATGACTGACAGGTTTATGCCATGCTGTTTACAAATCCCACTATTTTTCTTTGCCATTAATTTTTGTGTACGTCACGCGAACCACGACATTTATGTACACGACATTTTATAAAACGACACTTTTTGATGCTAGTATAATTTCTGAGGGTCCTCAAGATAAAGAAATAAAGAAATGCTAGGCAAAAGAAAATATCGATGCTTCGATCTAAATGACTGCATTATTCTTGGAAGATTAATGAATATTTAGAAGTGTCAAGAAAACGCGAGCAATCGCCGAAAGAAAATAAGTTACCTATTTTGCAAACTTGAAATTCACAATTGTCACAACGCTCATTCATGGAGGATTCCGTAGACGGCGTCCCTGTCCCCACGTTGTGAAACCAACGAGCACACTCTAATGGTTATTACTGAAAGACAGAACCGAAGTAACGGAATTTATTACCGCGTTTTGAAAGAATTGTTTGCGCCAATTTCATTTCGCAATGGTTCCTTCATGGAATGCCGACGGAATCTTAAAATTTTTTTATAATTCCGCTGGTTTCCAGCGATTGCATCATTTGCTGCAATTATTGAGTAATTCGGGAGTAATATTATTACAGTTTCGTAGGACCTTCTTCGTATTACTTTTTTTTATCAGATATTTGAGTTTTTAGGCCAAGAAAAATACCCTCAAAAAGATAATGCATATGTCATAAATACAGGAATTTTTATCATTGCAGCATCGGTTACTGTGACACAATCCTACATCAGGGACAATGCTTAGAGGCTACGCTTTGCTGTCTTCCTGAATTTACAATCCCAATCACATCATTTCAGAGCCACCACAGTTCCCCTATGTTCATTTTATAACTTAAAACACTGACACAAACAATTTGCATCCATTAATTATTGCACACGATGTCACTGATTGGAACGCCCAGTCCAAATCTAACCTTCTGAAGCATATAAATATCGTAATATACAAAACATTGTATATCCATTGACCGTTTGAGTCCCAGAAACCGAACCCTAACTCTCAGACGACAAGTTAGCTTTCTATCAGTATCATGAGTCAAGAAGAGAAACTCTACC